>CAMOHE010003624.1:1348-76500 GCA_946598075.1 Artocarpus hirsutus
ACGTAGAGGTCATTGAGACTATATATGCCTTGATAATACCCTTCTTGCCTCTAATATATCAAAACATTAAACTAAAAATCCTCAAATTATTTTCTCTCAACTTTCTAAATGAGAGTATAAACAATAATTTTGTAATGTTCGAGAAAATTTATCAATTTAAAACTAAAATTTATTTGGATTTAATTAATGAATTTTTTCTGATATATCGTATTTTTACAAAATTACGATAAAATGTAAATCATACATGGATAATGTTAATGTGTACTTTGTCCGTGAATTTTGTGCAATTTAAGATATTATTAATATAAGAATTTTTGTAAGTTTAAATACTCAAAAATTTGTGAATAATCTCCTTAAAATGAAATTTATATCACAATTAATTAAAATATTATGGTATAAATTAATAAGAATAAAAGTGTTAATAAAAGTCCAAAAAATGCCATAATCCAAAACAGTATAAAAATGGTTAATTGCCAATCAATTCAACTGGTAAAGGATTCTTTATCTACAATATATCAGTTGATAGAACACAGTATAGAAACACATACAAAGGTAAAAAAGTGCACTGTACAATGTAATTATACAGTTAAAGCAAAAGCACAGATATATAGAATACTATGTTGGGATAGAAAAGGAGGATAAAAAGTGAGTTATTATATATCAGACAGTTTAAGAGTTTATTTCCTCAATTTTCTATTAACTATACAAGAAAAAAATAGTACAATATAAAATTACACTGTGTAAAAGTTTGTAGAACCCACCAAAAAGTAACACCTACAAAGTAGAAAATGAGCCACCTTTTCCCCTCGTTCTACCATACAAGTAAGTCAAGATTTTACTACAAAAATGCTAAAGTGATGACTAAGCATGATGAATCACCAAAAGTAGAAAAAGATCTTAAGTTTTCATGCAAAAGTTAAACCTAAAACATTCTATTTTCTCCCAATAGAACCGGCAGCCCCTAAGTCTTCTTCTCCAAAATTTTCTCAAACATTTCCTCAAGAAAAACAACTTCCAATCAAGGTCTTAAGCAAGTTCAAGTATGTGGATCAAGACTAGCAATTTTGGAAGGTAAACCCTAGCTTTTCTCTAAATGTTTTTAGAGTTTTCGTGGGTTTTTGGAGGGCAAATTTTAATGGGAGTCTTTTTGTCAAGATTTATGACTAGGAAGGTAGACAAGATCAAGTTTTATGGAGGCTCACAAGCTTACAACCCTTTGGTAAAAAGCTTTCTCTTTTATTTTAAAGCATGTAGTTGTTTTGCTCATATATATATATATATATATATATATATATATATATATATAAAGTTTGGTAAGTAGAAAAATAGACTATGGCATATTTAAGGAATTCTATGGCATGTTTATGTGATGTGTGCTTATAATAATTAAAGGCTAGAAACTACGTTTCTCATACTTTGAAATTGAAGTTTGAAAAACTTGTTTTTTAAACAAAGTTTCGAGAAAACTCCAAGGAGAGATGATTTTGATGATCTTTGATGTCAATTTATTTTCTAAGCAAATCATAGGTTCTACTAAAACAGTAAGAGTTATAACTTTTATAAACAAAGTTTTGTGAAAATTTTGAAAGAACTAAATTGAAAAGATTTGTATATGTTTTGTAGAATTGAAAATACAAAAAACTCCACTGTATAGTTAGAATTTTGAAAAAATTAAAACACAAAATTTGTAGAACACATAGAAGCTGTAAGAATCATGAGCGGACAGCTCACAAAAATTCCGCACAGCTTATGAGTTGCGAATTTTACAAGTTTTAATAGCTAGAATGTTTTAAAAAATGTGTTAAAAAGAAAAACGTACGTAAACTAAGGAATTTGATTTAGGAACTTTAAAAAATAATAAATCTTGCAAAAAATCGAGTCTAACGGTATAAGATGCTCATTTTTTTATTTCGGGGGAACAAAATCGTCAAAATTTTCATAATTTGGATTAAAATTGTAAAGTTTTGTATAATATATTTCAACAAAAAAAAAAGGGAAGTCAATGCCTTTTTGCTTGTTCAGTAGTCAATAAGCAACAATTTGCAATAATCTAGCAAAAATGGGCTTGAAAAGTTTCCAGGGCCCATTGAGGGCAAAAACATCATTTTTGCAAAATTGCCCAAATAGACCTCGAAACGTCGTAAACAGAAAAACGTCTTTTAGCGAGAATTTTTCATATTCCATCAAAAACAAAAAGGTATTGCTAGATAAGAGGAAACCAATTCCCTAATGCTTGGGTTTCTTTTAGAAAACCAATCTATGATTAGATTAAGTATTTAAATGTCTAAGTTTTGTTATCGATAAGTAGAGGGTAATAAACAAGTTAGCTAATAACGATAAATTGTCTAAGTATGACACTTAGACAGATAGTGAGGAAATCAAAAAATTGGATAAATGCGGAGCAAATTCTAAGCAAGTTCCAAACCCCACCTATACCGTGGACAAAAAGGTTTTTAAAAATTGTTATTTATTTTATTTTAACCAATTGCATTTATTATGCATTTGTTTTAAATTATAAAGCATCATGAATGGTATGTCATCATAATTTAAAGAAGAAAAACTGGTGAATGATTCACCAAATAAAATAAAATAAAAAAGTGTCATACCAACCTTCCAATATAAGGAGAGTTCTAAGTTATGACACGGTCTCGGTGTTACAATGATCCATGTATGCATTTGATATAACTACTTGGACCTAGTTAAGTTAAAAATGTAAAAGGAATAATTAAAGTTCATAAACAAGCATAAATGGATCATGCATACAAATAAGATGTATCTGTGAGCTATGTTTGGACTTACTGAGCAATAGCTGAGCTAATTATTTCATAATGTAGAGAATCTAGCTAAGAGGCCAAAGTAGAACCACTATTGAGCTGGCATCGATGGATGAGTAAATGTGTAGTCAATGGTATGGATACCACCCCACAAATGCTTTTGCTGTATAATAAGTATTTTGGGATATGTAAATTTTGAAAGGAAATACTAAGTGTGATACAAGATGTAACATAAGATAAGTGAGAAGTTTAAACTCTTTTAGAAGCAATGTGGTGATAACATTATATGTAAAATGAAAAAGTTTTATGTATATATATGCATAAAAAAAATGTTTCTTAATTTTTATAGTTAAGAAAGTAAGTAAAGCATTAAGTAATGACTCGAAAGACTCAAGTCGTAACAAATTCTTACTGGGACTGATAGAATGTTATTTTTGCCCTTACACATAACACGGTCAATTTTCATCATGATCTTCCTCAACATTTACAATTTGCTTCTTCCTATTACAAGCTACAATCTAAAACCTTGCACATACCTTATCTACAGTTGATTTGACACTCCAATGAATACATTGAATAACAGATTGTAGTCATGCAGGAAAGTCAGGAAGCATGTTTATTCTCTTGTTGAAAACTTTAACATTATAAGTGCCAAATTATTTTTAGAGTAAGAACACTTTTTAACAAAAAGAAAAATTTGGGACTTCACTAATAAGCTTGACCAAACATATCTCTTGACAAATTAAACAATTTTTCTTATTTTAATACTTTGGACATGCTAGTTTACCCATCGAGGTATTCCCATTTTTGCAAATTTAGTCACGTCCTTGAAGCCTTACACAATCATCTAGGGCATAATCTTTTATGCTAATAAAAAAAAATAGAATAATCGGTTCAACCCTATACTACTTTTCGTTTGTAAAACATTTAGGATCCACCAATTCAATGAAAGAGAGATGAGTCAATTCTGCTTAAAGGATGGGTGCAATTTTCACTCCACGACTTTGAGCATGACTGCGCAAGACCTTTTATTGAGGCTAGGGATGTCTATTGAACCAGACAAAGGAAAAGATATTGCACCATATCATTATTGAGAACTAAGGCACAATCTTTTTCACTTTTTCTTTCTCCCTGGACAATTCATGTCCACATAAATGTAGACTAATGTTGGTAGTTGTGCCTTACCCTCATATCTCATTCCTACCCCTTTTGCTTTTTTTGTCAGACAATGTTGTTCCTCCTTTTCTACTCATTTGTGCTTTAAGTACATCTAAATCAAAACAGTTTATCTCACTTTCACATGGTTCTGCGCAGAGAAAAATAAAATAAAAATCTCTAGTCTCTGAATATGGCCCTTGGGAAAGGTCACAATTGACTAATCTTTTTGGTGGAGAAACTTTACAATCACTTTGCTTCAAAATGTTGCAAGGGGAAGGACAAAACAGGCATGTGTGAAAAGAGCCCCTTATTTTGTCCTTCTCTTTGACCCCTCTATTAAGCCATCATTTTTCTTGGATTGCAAACCATTACAAGGAAATTCCTTAAGAAAAAAAAAAAAAAAACCCACATCACATGCAAGTGCCAATACAACACAAACAAGTTCAGCTCTTTTGAGATTAGGCTGCCACGTCGAGTGAAGTCACTTTCTGTACCAAATATAACATTCATGTTTTGTCCTTTTTTTTAATTTATTATATACATTTATGAGATTTCAAGTCAAATTATAAATCCAATGACTTTCGGACCAAGACCTCCACCAAACTTTCATGTCTATCTTTCTCGCATAACATTAATCGTCAGAATAAAGCTTGTTTGTTAACTTTACCAAAAGAAAATGAAATCCCACCACCGATTGTAACCCTTACCACCCATCTTCCAAGCAAGCTTTCTCATGGTACTACTTCTAGAATTCCAACCTTTTCAACAAGACATTATTCTCTTTTGTGTCTCACAAGATTTTTATGCTAATCCAACAGTTTTTGACTTTCCATGTTGTTGGCTTGTAAAATAATGTTTTTTAATAGCTCAATTTTTATACTCCTCTTTTTTTATTTTCTAATCTTTTGGTGGACTAGTAAGCAGTTATGATTCATTAAAAAAAAAAAAAAAAAGATGTCGTTTGTCCTATTCAGTCCAATACTACAGTTTTGACTTGCTTTATTCCCACTTATTGCACATGTTTACGTAACACAAGTGAAAATTTTCACAATCACATTGCTGATTAAGACCAATTATTCCCAATATAATAGTTTAAAAATGCGTATAAAAAGCACCCCTCAATCCTCAGTACTCCATACACAGGAAAAGCCCATGAATCTATTATCAACATTGGGCAGTATTGAGTTAAAGCAAGAAGGAAAAGCAAAATGAGAGAAATATTAATAAAAAATTATAAGGACGTGGAATGCAGCGACCCTCCAATGAGTGGAAAAGCCAAATTTTAAAAGTTTCAGCCCTATATTTGGTGGGACCTAAACATGTGATGTTCCTTTGTTTTGTGTTCTTTTGTTGGCTGCTAATGATTTTTTTTTTTTTTTTTTTTGCTTTTTTCTCTCTCTGCCCTGCTTCCTATGCCAGCATGGACAAAATTTTTCAGTGTAATCCCTTCTACTGCATAGCTAATCTCAACAACCATGACATATTGCCATGACATAAACGAGACTGGTCCTTTTCAGAACGATGTAATTAAAGCGAATAAATACACGGAACATGAGCCCCCACAATTTCATGAAATAGCAAGTTGTAATTAGACAACAAATTAATTCTGTGGATGAAAGCCCATTGTTTAGTTATACACAAGGAAATGCCATGACCTGTGCAGTGCTCAGCAAACTTATCCATAAAACTTTCGGAACTTATCGGACAAGATGCAAATTTTAAAGCCGTTAAATTTGGTCAAAATTATTTTTTTTTAACACATTTAGGTTTTTTTTCCTGTTCACACTAGAAAAATTACAAAAACTCTTTAACTTTCAAAACGGAAGAAGAAAGAGGGGGCGCACGTGACCTCAATATGCTTTTTTCTCCTATGTGATCGTTGCAATGATAAGAAGGTGGCTTCAATCACATAAAAAGGGACAAAAGTGAACACAAGATTGAAGATTTCTTCTATTATTACGGAGAGCAGATACAATAAAAACCGTCTAGGAAATGGCATTGAGACAAATTTCCTAATGGAAGAAAAGACACATGAACGTAAGTTTTAATATTTGCTTGTTAGCATATATTCTTACACACAACAAAAGTAGTTCCAATTAAGCTGAGGTTGCAAGCAAAAGAAATGCCTTCGATGTTTATTCCCAAATATGTATATCCACTTTTTGGGATACCATACATCTGAAGATTGACAGCCAGCTGTTTCAAGTCATCAGATTCCAAGATGAGACCAGCTTTAGGCCATGTTTAGAAGAGGGAAACAAAGAAGGAAAAAGCATATAAGGTAAGGGAAACAAAGAAGGAAAAAGCATATAAGGTAAGGGTGTGTTTGATACACAGTATATTATATAACAATACATTAATATAATGTTTGGTATTATTATTGTATTGTATAAGTTAATACGTATAATAAATTAATATGATCTATGTCATATTATAAGATACAACTCATTTTCAATATATTGTATTATATTCTTTTATAATGAGTCTATGATTCTTGTCCAAATTGGATCCAACAGAAGGGTGGGATTAGGCTAGTGCAAAATTAGGCAGCAACATATAAATTTTTTAAAATTTAAGGACAAATTTATATTTTTTAAAATTATATTTTAGCCTTCAACTTTTAAAAAATTTATTTTTAACCCTATATTTTTCAAAAAATTTCTTGACTTTATAGTTTTTAAAATTTATATTTTAACCCCTTAATTTTGATAAAATTATATTTTGATCCTATAACCCTCAAACTTTAAAATTCATATTTTTACCTTTTATATAATATATTATGCACCAAATACCATATTGTATTACAACAATATAACACAATACAATTCAAGACACCTTATACAATATAATATAATACAACATAATCTACCAAACATAGGCATAGAAAATAGGGAGAAAACGAGAGCAACTTTTTCTTACCGTGTTTAGTATATATTCCCTTCCCTAATATCTCCATATTTAGAGAAATTAAAATCGAGATGCTTTAAAAGATTAAAAATCACTCGCCCAATCTCCTCCCTCTAGTTACCTCTACGATAGAACAACTAAGTACCAAGGTAACAAGCTTTAAGTGTTGTATGTTTTTTCTCCGCATCAACATTGACTATCCTTAAATCGGGTTCTTTGAATTATAAATACCATACGGCATTTAACAACTACATTATAATATCACATAAAATATGAATATTTTTGTAAATAACTTCACCCTCATACTACAGCCAATTAGGAACAACATTCGCAATGTTCTACCAAAGAAACGAAGGGAACAGAAAAGAAAACAACACTCAAAATGTAAGAAAATAGCTGAAGCAATAAAGTTCACTATACATATATATATTTTTTCCCCCAAATCTCATTCTACAAATTATTTATCAAACAAAGTCCACAAGGAGTGAGAGAAAAAAAGAAGAAAAAAATCAAAGCAGAACGGAAAAAAGAAGAAATACATCAAATTCTACTCGGCGCATCATCAGCTGATGCCAAGAATATTTACAGCATCCTCCTACTGTCAAACCCCCACTACTTCCAGGGAGAAGACGCATAAACCAAACCAAACCAAACCCAACTTATCAATCCGCAACTCCCAGAAACCTACTAATCATATTTCATCGTCTTTAGTCGTCTCTAACATACAACGCATAGGTGCCTCAACTCAAAACTGGCACGAAGTGCCGAGCCTCTGCCTCTGGCCTAGGGTCACAGACTTGCGTTTTGCGAATGCTGGGTTGAGCAAATCTTGGAACCTCTCCAGGAAAAGTGTCCATTCATCCTCATTCATATCAGCAAGCTTCACAAAGCTGATGCTTGCCGGAAGCTGCTCATTCGCACTTCTGTGCCCAGATGATGTGTTCACCATGTATCCATTCTCCGGTTTTGATCCTGCATACTTGGGGAATTTCTGTTTCTTCTCGCCTAAACTAGTGTTCTTCAGCGACATAGAAAGTTTTGAAATGGTTGGCTTCTTCTCAGATGCATGGAAATTTGCAAACACCTCTTTCTCTTCTTCATCACTTTCCTCCTCTTCCTCCTCCTCCTCACCTCTTTCTTCCAGCTTGGGAAGTTGAGGGCGACCATGCCCACTTCCATTTGCAAAATGGAACGGTGTTCTGATCATGAAATCCTCTTCTGCTGACATCTTTGGCGTTTCATCCAACTCCCATTCCCCATAGTCGATGGGAAATTGGAACTCCTCGCGTTCCAGATCAGCCTTGGGGGAAAAAACTTCCCTCTCTTTTATTATCCTCCTCGCCTCCATACAAACCACCTCGAGTTCGCTAGGCTCCTCCTCACCACTCCTGAATTCCCTACTCATCATCTCACCTATCTCAGCAAGGCAGAGACCATCTGCAGCAGCTTCCTTGAGGAAAATGGTGCAGAGGACCAACACCCTGAGACAAGCCTCTCGAATCATGGGGAGCTCCCTTCGCAGCATCTCACAATCCTTAAGCGGATCACGCTTTTTTATGTACTCTAGCTCGTCTTCCGTAAATGGAATGGAGGCTTGAGGCCAGTGAATCCACTCAAAGTATGGATCCTCCAAAGTTTCAGGAAGGCACAGACCATGGTCGATAGGGATGAGCTCCACTTGACCAAAGCGCCCGACACCATCAAGTTTCCTAACTAAAAGATTCCCTGCATGCCTATCTGTGTTAAAAATCCTAATGTCTAATATCCCTATACGATGCACAGCAGAAACCGGAAAGCTTGAGGTCCCATGATCACTGGCATCAAAATCATGTGGTATGAACTGTTGGAAAGACGCAAGCTTGCTCACCAGCTTCTTCTTGTGAGGCTTCTTTCCGTTTACCCCATCGTTCACATTAAAGATTGAATGAGTGATCTTCACCAGGGCAGTGGGGGGCACATTTGCAAAGTGACCTTCATCGAGGAGGTAAGCTGCAACTTCTCTGAACCCTGTCTCCCCAACCCGAACGGAAGGTTTCAAACCTGGTTGCCCAAGAGCTTTGCCAACAAAGCCTTTTGGGTTATTTGGCGCAAAAGGCTCCTCATCTGTAGGCTTCACAATAGCAACACTCTCACCTTTGCTGTTCCTGAAATAATATGCACCTCCAAGGCCACCATGGACAGGAAGAGGATCAACCCCCATTTTTATAGCCTTGACAATATCCTTGACCAACACCTTTGTTCCGGCAAAGTGATCGGATTGCCCCAACACTTCAATAGGACCACTCCTATCTCTATGCTGTAAATCCTTTCCGGTGGGTGAGAGACAAGGAGTGGAAGAGCTTCGATGCAGAAAGTTCCGAGTGAGTAGAAGCGGGGAGTCGTTGCGAACGGCACTAAGATCGTTCTTCAACACCATATCTCCGAATGTCAACGAGCTCTCTTCGGTAGGGACATTAAGAGCAAGCTGCAGCCTCCTCTTGACAGTATGAGCATTGTCACCGCGATCTAATTCCATCCCCAGGACGCATCCGGTTTCAGTTTGCACAAAAACCCGTCTCCGCCCGGCAGGCTGTTTCCCTTCCATTCTCTGGTTCCCGTGGTACTCCGTGCCCAGAGGGCTTTTAAAAATTGCGACTGCCATCTGTGTCTGAACAGGGCTGTCCAACTCACGAGACATTAATCGAACAGAGGACGGAAAACAGATGTGGCGACGGAGGAGAGCAACAGCTTCTTCCCGTCCGAGGAGACACCAAACTCCAAAGCCACTGGTGACAGAATAAGTGCTAAATCTAATCCCAAAAAAATCATCAAATAGAATTAAACCCAACTTTTAAGCGTTCCCCTAGCGGCTAATAACAATGGAATCACAATACAATAAGAACAACCAGGACTTCACAAGGAAAAAGAGTGCAGCGTAAATGCTACATTGAACGAGCCCTTACGAGATCAGTGGACGTAGATAACCTGCAAATGGAATACCACCCACGAAAATTTTCAGAAAACAGAACACGGAGGACAAAAAACAAAGACAACATGAATTTCTTCAAAGAGTCTGATTCTTCATCACAACAGTCATCGGACAAGAACTTCACTAATTCAGTATAAAAACACAATCAAAAACAGGTTTGAAGGATATAATAATACCCGTCACTAAAACAAGAAAACATTAAAATTAGTCTGAATTAAAACTCTACAATATACACATAAAAAGGCTAAATTGCAAAACGGATAAGATTCATACACAGATTCAGCTGTAAAGTCCGAGTGAATAAATATCAAACTCCAAGCAGGTAAAATTAATCAATAACAACCCGATTCATTTTCCCCTAACATTTTCCTCAGCGCCAAACAAAGAAAAAACAAAAAAAGGGACGAAAATCACAGAAAGCAACAAACGAATGAATAGAAAAAACCCAGAAATTATACGAGAAATTCCAATCCAAAGATATTCATTCCAGTATTGAAAACCGGCAGTGAAGAACAAATCTCGGACATTACTGAAGCTCCAAACAATTATATCCGAACCAGAAAAACTCGGAGGCAGTGGACTCACGAGAACACAAGATCTGGAAGAACCAAACCACAAAGCCGCCAAAATCGACCAAGATTTTATGTCTGGAAGGAACTGTTAATGGCCGAGACCGAGATTCGGAGGAAGGATCGCCCGAGTCGACTCGGATAAATGTTCTTGGTCCAAGCCACAAAAACCCCCCTCTCTTTCCCTTTCTATAATATAATTCTTCTTCGCTTTGGCTGTCTCTCTCTCTTCCTGAAACTCTTATTTTAACTCGACGCGGAAAGGGGGGAATTTAACCCTGGTTAGGAGGAAGGTCAGGTCACCACTCTCCACTCTCTCTCCTCTCTCCTCTTGTTTCTCTCCTTTTTTTTATCTCTCCGGTTCGTGATTCGAAGCCTCTAGAACACCTAATGAGGGCCGCTGGATCTGCCCAACTGTGGGGGATATGGACCGTCGGATGAGGTGAGCCTCGGGCGCTGTGTGTCGTGGGAAGTGGTGGAGACGTGGAGATAAGGGACTGGGTGACGACGTGGCAGTGGTCTCCTATAAGGGAAGAAGAGAGAGACATTAGAAGAGCGGCTACGCGTCAGAAATCCGGTGTTAATACCGCTTATTTTTATTTATTTTAGTTAATTATTTTATTTATTAATATATTATATTTAAATATATAGATATAGGTATGTATATACTTCTGCACCCTATCAGATCGTCTAAAATTGCGAGCACGCACTCTGACAGCACCCCCATTGATTCCGGCTTAATTGATTCCTCTCCTAAAATACCGAAACTGCCCCTTTATTCATGAGAGAATTAAGACCGAACATTGCCACGGAAAGAAAATCCTCTGGATTCAATTTTGCACAATTCATCACCGACATTGTAGATTCAGTGCCACGTAAATTTCTTTCACATTTTTATTTTGATTTTCACTATAATTATGGCAAAAAAAATGCGGTGTCATCGTATCTTGTGGTAAGCAATTTTTGTGTATAAGTTACATACTAAAAACTTTAAAATTTGTTTTCAAAAATCGTGTAAACTTGAGACTTGTGTGTAGGAACTGTGAAACCGTCTATAGTTCATGTGCTTTGAAAAAGTTTATTATTGTTTAAGGGTGTTCAACACACTGGTTATAAAAAATAGCTATAATATAAAACTTTTATATGTTATAGTATTTTAATTAATTTTTTCAATTCAAATTAGTTTATCAAATATAATTTTTTTTAGAAAATTGCTTGACAAGTCTTAAACTATTTAAAAGGTACTCGTTAGTCTTTTTTTTAGCTCAACTAACCCTGAACTTAAAAAAAATTATGCAAAATAATTGAATTGACTAACATCCGTTAATTTTCACCAATTTTTTGGTCAAGTGACAAGCACATAAAGACCCCTAATTAAATCAACAACCATTTCCAAAAATAAAAAAATAAAAACAAAAAATCAAGTGCGCTCATCTTCCCTAACTCCGGCCAGCAACCCCATCCCTACCGCCCCCTCACTTAAACCTCCTCTGTCCATTTCACAAGCTGCCACGAGCTTCAACGACCAGAAAATAGACATTCAAACAATAACCGTTCATGCCAAAACCAATGAAACATTCAGTTCCACAATGTACTTAGACCAAAAAAAAATCAAAATTTGCAAAATCAAACCAAAACCAAATGACAAAATCAAAAACACTCAATTCATCTTCCCCAACTCCAGCCAACCAAATCCCCCCACCTCCCCCCCCTCATCAAACCCAGTTGATAATTCAACCAAGAAATCTAAAAAGAACATTTGAAGGCAAAAATTTGAGAAAACTAAAATGGAAAACTATGAAGAACAAAAAAAAAAAAAAAGAATCCAATCTTGGTTTTTTTCTTCAACTTCTTGTGCCCAGATGAAAAAATACAAACAAAAAAAAATAATAGCTCTTTTAGACAAATTTTCTCAAGTGACATTAAAGAGATGGTTATCTATCTAATAAATCATATTCAAAATAAACTAGACGAAGAAGAACCTAGAATGGATGAAAATCACTTGCTTGAGAGTATTGGCATGAGAATGACTTATAGCTTAGTTGAGGCACTCAACCTAAATCAATAACGCCCCACCTCTTCGCGCTGTCACTTAGCTTTAAACATCGTTTCTTAAACTTGATTCTTACTCACCAATAAGAAAATACTATGTAATTTTTTTAAAAAAAACATATTTAAAAATTGTTACTACTTCATTACAATAGAAATCGAGATATAGCTTAAAACTTGACTTTAAAATCATTCAAAATATGTCTTAAACTTATTAAGAAACATTTTCTTCTATAAAATTTTTGTTAAAACATCTTTTCAAACTTAGAAAAGCTCTTCGTTAAAACGGTGGAAACTTTATTTTTAAGCAGTGAAAAACTACCATAATGGTATCTATATCCTATCTTTGCATCTGTGGCTATGACACCAGCTTTTTTACCAGTCATACTGGTCCTCTATAGAACTATGATAGCATAAAGGAACTTGTAATAAATTTTGGCTCAGTAAGTTCAAACATAATCTCATAAAGCATTAAAACATTCATTATAAAACTTTTCTCTTAAAAACCTTTCTCATAAATCATTTTTTATAAACATTTCTCATAAAACATTTCTTAACATTTTTCACCAAAAGTTCTTTGTAAAAACATTACTTAAAAGGATGCAAGCAATATTATAATGCATGATTTCATTTATGCTCATTTATGATTATCCTTTTATGAACTTTCTACGATCATTTATAATTTACTTAAACTTCTTATCATCATTTTTATCTTCACTTGTTATGAGAATTTAAGTGTTCGTACCAATATCATCAATATGAGAACAAAATGCTTCCCTTGTAAAAGATTTAAGACCATCGAACAATAAGGTTATAACTTTAACTTAATTTGTAGACCTTACATCAAGAAGGCTGCTATGACATTTACTTATCATCTTTAATTTACCTGCTTGTTAACTTTCATCAGCATATCAAATGCTAAACAAATCTTATGCTATAACTTAGCATTGAAATATTAAACATAACATATGCAAACATATTTAGCATTGAAATATTGAACATAACATATGCAAACATATTGCAAATCATAACTTAAACTTTAAAACATTATGTATAACACATACAAACATACTTTATACATATTCAAAGCATTGAAAATTATTTTCTTTATACTTTAGGTGAGGTTTGAAACTTACTTGGATAATATTCTAGCATTTAAACCTTATCATTTCCCTTCTATTAATCGGCTTCATGTCTTGTTCAAGCAACACCCGACTATTAGCTAACTTTTTAACATAACTTAAGCATTAAACTTTCATTCCTTTTACTTACTTCATTGCTTATCGGTTTACCTTTTCTTTACTTAACTTGAATGTCTTTTAAGTGAATTTCTCATCTTACTTGATGGTCTAGTTACTTAACATATTATGAAACATTTTTCGTCTAAGGGCATCTTGCTAGTTTGAAGGGCTCGACTCTGTTTTAGTGGTTTCCTTAAAATTAATGATTTTATCCTTCATAGGTTTTTTTATAAGTCTCATAACTTTACTAAACTTCTCGTTTGTACTTTACCATCTTGTTACTTATAGGTTACAAAAAATTCCCACTAAGGGGCGCATTTCTAAATCAGGTGTTTCAGATCTGTTTTGGCTTTTTTACATAAGTTGACCATTTTGCTCTTAACAAGTCTTAAAAAAACTTACAAAATCCGTTTTAAAACAAAACTTACATTTTCTTGCTTCTCATAGCTTTACAAAAAACCAATCATTGGTTTCCCTTAAGTTAAAAATCCTTTTTATCAAAACTTTTATGGTTTTAACTTGTATATGAAAATCATGATGTTTTTGCCCTTATCATACTTTCCTGAGAAAATTTCCAAATTCCTTTTGGGCTTCTAAACATAGGTTTACTTCCAGCCCATAACTGTATAGGCAGCCACCAATACTTAGCGAAAATTTTTGTTTCTCTTTATTTTACAGTTTTGACCTGAAACACAAAATTTTGACATTTTTTGCCCCGAGACCAAAAACGGCCATTTTGTACCCAAACATGTGGTTTGACGCAAGGATTAAAACTTACAAAGCTCCTTAGTCAAGTTCAAACATTTCATAACTTTTTTATTTCTATAAAATTTTGTGCTTAAAATCTCGTAAAATTCATTACTTGAAATCGGTATAGAATTTTTGCAAACTCTTTGTGATTATTAACAGTTTTAATGAGATCTAAAACTTTCAGGTTTTAACTTTCCTAAAAATATTCATCTTAAGGATTTTTTAAAAAGACAAAATCAAAATTAATGTGTTTCAGCTTGTTTCGATTAGAATTCGAGCAAAATTTTTTCATGAAAGTTGTCTGGCTCAATGCTTTTAATAAACTATGTATGAACTTAGAGAATAATTTGGCCTCTAAGGGCCTTAAACATTCAATTCTTTTAAAATAGCCCTTAAACATACTTTTTGCACCAAAACATTTCCTAACTTACTTTCCTTGAATTTAATTTCATTTAGACACTTCTAAGCTTATTATTAAGCACTTAATACTTAAAATAATCATGTTATAACATTCATTTAACATATCATAGTCCAAAACACTTTATCAAACACCTTAAGTGTTTAAACTTTGTGTTTAAGGTAAAGTTTGTCATACTTTGTCTTTTTCATTAAAACCATAGTTTCTCAACTTTCCCTCGTCATCATCATCAACATAACTCATAATAAAATCATGCCATAAAGTCTTTTTATATGCCATGGCTTATACATATCATAAATTATATATTAAACATTTAATATGCATAAAATTAATCAAGTTTTAAGGTTTAGAATTTACCCAAGCTTTTCCAACCTTATTGATCTTCCTCTTTGATGCTTAAAACCTTGTTAATCCTCCTTGACAATAACCATGATATAATTTATCATAACCTATATCAAAACTTCAAGGAAAAACACTTAAAAACTAAAGAACAAAGCTTGGATTTTTACCTTAAAAATTGTTTTTCCTTGATCCACAATATTTGAACTTGTCTCTAAGGTGGACTTAGAGTTGTTTTCTTGAAAACATTTTTGAGAAAGAAAGGAGGAACCTTGGCCAGTTTTCATGGAGGAGGAAATGGGTTCCTTATGCTTTCCATGGAGCAAAAATGGTGGAGACAAAAGAAATACCTTTCAACTATTCCCTTAATCACATAAAGTCTCATTTTTTAAAACAAATTGCAATTAAAAATTGCATTAGCATGGCCATAACCGGTTCCTCATAGGAAAAATGTGGCAAAATTTCATCCTTAAAGGTGTCACTTTGGGTTATCCACTTAGGCTCTTAATTGCAAAATTACTTAGTATCTGGACTAAATTGTAATTTTTTAAAAGTTGCTCCCCCTACTCATCACAGCAGGCCATTTTGGAGGAGATATGGAGAAATTTCCATCTTTGGAGTGTCACCAAGTAGGCCCTATTGTACTTTCTAACACAGTCTAAATTTACACTCAGTATTTTTCTTATACTGTAGGTGCACTTCCTATACTACAAATATATTTTTCTATACAGCCTATGAGATCCCACAACCTTCCATATCTATCCATATCCTCTATATATTATTATTCCTATACTACTTAGCTTTATACAGTCTAGTTCCTACACTATATTACTTTTGCAGTATAATTTTTATATTTCATAATTTTATCAGTATAATTTCTTATACTATATTACTTTATTAGTATAATCCTAATGCTGTATAATTTTTAATGCTGTATAATTTTCCATATTTCTATACAGCATTTTCTTTAAATTGAATTTTTGTCGCTAGATTTGTTGCAAAAGATTTTACAATAATTAAGCTTTTTAGCTTATTTTTATATCTTTCCTTCCTTGTTTAAAGCTATGGCATGATTTTTAACCTTAAAAATTCTATTTTTACTTTTATGAAATTTGTCGTAAAAATGGTATTAAAAGAATAATCCTTGTGACATGTATTTTACTTAACATAATCATTTAATTATTGCATTTACAATATATTCGAAATTCTTAGGTGTCACAAAACCAGTTTGTGAAGTCCAATAGACTTGATCATCGTAAGATTTAGTACAAAAAAAAAAAAAAAACCATCAAAGATTTAACTTAAATTTGGAGGGGTTGTAAGCCATGGCAACCAAACAAGATCTTGACAAGGAAAAAAAAAAACAGACAGTCTTTGTGCATATGCAGAGAAAGAGAAAGGAGAGAGGAGAGATGGTTGGGTTATTAGCTATGGTTGGGGGCGAGGAGAGTCGAGACTCAGGGCAGCTTGAGTTGGGCCAGAGGAGGATAATATGGGGCAACACCGATATGGGTTACGTGATCTAAGAGGAGGAGGAGCATAAGAAGAAAAAAAGGAGGAGGAGGAAATAAAGAGATAGAGAAAGAGAAACAGAGGGGGGGACGACGGGTCATGACTTATGGTTGAGGGTGGTCACTGGAGGGTAGGTGGTTGTTTTTGGGTAGAGGTGGAATCTAAGAAGGTAATCAATTCACGACGATCCGATGGTCTGCGAATGGTTCAGCAGATACACAGCATGGTGGTTCAACAAAATTCAACGATCATTGCTTCTCAAAGTGCGATTGGTTGCAAACCCAAATTTGATGGGTTTTATGTTCAAGATTGGATATGTGTTTTGTATTTGTGGTTTGGTGTTGTATTGATCGATTCAATCCGATCAATTGGGTGGTGGAATCTGAAAAGAAGAAGAGTGGGGGCATCGATAGGCGATGGAATCTGAGTGACAACGATGGGCGATGTACGATGGGATGTGACCCATGATTAGGGGTGGTGGGAAGGGGAGGGGGTGGGTTTCTTATGTTTGGGGTTTTTTCGTTTTTGTTTTTTGTTTTTGTCTTTGATTTGATTTTTATTTTTTAACTTTTTATAATTTTTAGCTTTATTTGGCTTTATTTTTATTAAAAATATAATAAACAATTGTTATTTTACTAAAACAATCCTAAAAATCAGTCATGTGCGGTGCATGTGGTCATTAGATTGACGGCCATCAGGTAAATTAGTCCTTTTGCATCGATTTTGGGAGTTTAGAATCAGTTGAGCTAAAAAAAGAATGGAGACCAGCAAGTCACTTTTTAAATAGTTCGGAGACCAGTCAAGCAATTTATTTTTTATTTTTAGAATTTGAGGGTAAATGGATTCAAAATCTTCACCTTTAAGTAGAGTCAAGTGTGGTCTTATTAATAGATTATACTTGCAACCACCAAACACACCTTTAAGGTAATCTCAAATATTAAATTGTCCTTATAATTTAAAATTTTTAAGAGAATTCTTTAGCAAAATTAATAGGTTGTTTGCTAGGTCGGTACGGACTACTTTCTTGGTTATGAATAATGTAAAGCTGTCACATGTTACAGTAATAATAAAAAAAAATCACCACAGTGTAAAGTTTTTACATGCTACAGTAAAAACAGTTATAACCAACTGTTATAACCATCCTACCAATTACCTTATGTGTGTGTGTGTGTATATATATATATATATATCTCATTGTGAACAATTTTAAAAAATTTGATTTCTTCGCATTTTATAGTTAGAATCACGTTCTGTCGTTATTATGAAATTGACCAAAAAGTCCCCTAAATATTTGGCTTTACTCCTATGGTCGTGTATCTTTATTGTACGGAAACGAGAAAAAGTGAAACGGCGGACTAAATCACGTCGTGCAATTTAGTGGGGCCTACTGTACTGCACACTCTTTCACCCCAGGTGAATCAAATTGTACGTCCAGAGTTAGACCAGTTAAAAATTCAATCGGAGGTGGGGCCTTTCGAGAAGGTTCGGAACCAGGTGATCATTAATGATTTCGGTGTAGCCTCTCATTTGCGTCTATTTTTTCTTTTTTTTGTCTTTTCAAGATTTAGCAATAGAGAAAGAGAAAGGAAAAGAAATCCGAGGGTCCAAGTTTTGTCAATAAAAAGAAAATGTAATCAAACAGATCACATGGATTGGGTCGCATTTGATAGGTTTACTTTGCGTGTTGCAGATTCTTAACTCGATTTGTACACTGAAATATTGTGATTGTCCTCCCAAAAATGGTATGTAGTATAGTGACAGATTTATCCTCTAGCATTTTTGGACCGCCCTTCCAAATTGGGATCATATGTGATGTGTCTATCAAGCCAACTCATTTCATAAGCCAACGTGACCCCTTTTTTTTATTTTTATTTTAGCTAACTTTTTTTTAAAAATAAGACTCTCTATTATTAAAATACGTTTTAAAATCGTTAGATCTAATTAATTTTTTTTAAATCTCACAGTTGAAAAAGATATTTTCACCGAGATGTTTCTTTTTCAATTCCTACTAAAATATTGGGTTTTTTTATCAACAACTTTTAATTTATGAACAAAAAGAAAATCATAGAGTATAATGCTTTACTATAAAGCATGAAGATTATTGATTGTTAAGATTTGAATAACATTTATTTTAATCAAGTGTTAGTGAAAAAAATGGTGTAAGCAAAGGTGTGCCATTTAATGATTAAAAAAATATCAACTCGCCTAATAATTTGCGGATTGCATAATTAGCATTAATGCTTCTATTATTTTGTATTGGCATATGAGAAAATGATCATTCAAATATTTAATCAAAGGCACTTCATGGATGTTTGCTCAATTTGGTATTTAATAAGTCGATTTAAATTAAAAAAATAGTTAAAATACTATAACATGTAAGAGTTTTATACTGTAATTATTTTTTATTTTATACTATAACACGTAAAAACTTTGTTAATTTAAATCAATGTACCAAATACTTCGTAAACAAATTATTTCAGTTGCATCTTGGGTAAGAACATAATAACGTCACCCAACTTTCGACATTTTCTGCGTGAAGGTTTTGGCCTTTATCTTCTTGGCTATTTTCCTTAAAAAATATTGTATATTTAGATCTCGAAAACAAGGAAATTGTTTTTTTGTGCAATTTTTAGTGCATGTCCAATATTTATTTATATTTTCATCTTTTCGGTCATTTTGCCCAATCAATGAAAACCAAATATACTAAACTTTGACAATTCTAGGCAAAAGGTGAAAGGAAGATTTAACATTGGTATACTGGTGACAATCTTATGATATATGGTTGAATGTGATGCATACAGTTTGTTATTTCTCACTCAAGTATTACGTTTGGTTTTGATTATTCTTTCATACTGGAACCGTCTGTGGCTGCCTTGGTGCACTAATCTGCTATATTGTATCCACCGTTGTCTATCATAGCTTAATTCGTAAAGTTGGTTATAATTAATTTGGTTAGAAATCGGGTAAAGCTTTCACATGTTACAGTAAAAAAAATTGTTATAGTATAAAGCTCTCACATGCTATACTGTTTTACAGTTTTAACCATCATGCTAAGCATTCTAAGTTTATTTATTAATTTTTTTTAAATTTATTTTAGCCTACAAATTTCCTTTTTTTTTTTCTTACTCTAGTGATCTCTTGACCTTGGAATTGAAAATAATGGTGTTAATTTATCATTAGATCATATGCTTAACAAATCTATTAACAAGAAGGTGAGGAAAACATTACCCATAAATTAGGAGGCATTTATTTTGATGTTTCTAATTTGCCCTTCCAAGTTCCATTCCTCCATGGTCTTTTTCAATTTCCTTTCTTCCTTGTTTTTTATGCTTCAGGCATTACCATGTCATGAATTGCTCGTATTGACTGGAATTGAATGAAATTGTTGGGTTCAATTATTGGGGTCCTTTTTGGACCTTCTCTTTTCTGCCAGTTTTTTTACTCGAAAGAGACGGTTCTTGACATGTAATTTGCTATTTTACATGAATGCATTTATTTTGCACCAGTAGGAATTAATTTTTGAAAAATTAGTTAATAAATACTTTTCATTGTTGCTCAATTTGTATTTGTTATAAAAAATGTCAACGATAATAACTCTTGTCCTAACTTGTTCTAACTTATGAGTAATAATTTTGTTATTAATAAATTAATGACAACTTAAAAATTAGTATAAAAGTTAAAATTAAAGTTGATATCCTTATTATTATTCTTAACTCATAATATCTCTTCCAAGCAAAGTCAAGTCAAGTGAGGGAAGCCAAAGCCAACGCCCAACCCCACCCATTTTGTTTTTTAAAAAGTTAATTTTTTTTTTAAATTTGAGCCTTTAAAGGTTTTTGGCTTTTATTATTTTACTGCCGTTGAGACTTCATATTCTTAATATACGCTCCCACTTTTCTTTATCATTTTTTATTTATTTCTTATTTTTTTATTTATAATGTTTACATATACATATTTACTTGATAACACACAAATTCAAATTCTATATTTTATGGTTGTATCAGAGCTGAATTCAAATTCTATATTTTATGGTGATATCAGAGCTGAAATCACCGCTAAGTTATGCTTGCAATTATTTTTATATATTTTTGATGATTTTTATTTTTATTTTTTGGGAAAAAAGGGTGTACGTTCCTAACACCCCTATTAAAAATTGAAAATTCCCTCTACCACTGCTGCCAAGTCCCAGCATCTAACACCTCTGTAGAAAAAACCATCCGCAACATAAAGGTATTAGCCACTCAATACGTAAGAAAAAAAATGTCACCAATATTTTCATTTTTTGCCTTATTTTCATGATATTACTCTGGGTTAGGCAGATGATACTTATCAGGAGAGTAAAAAAAAAAAAAAAAAAGCGGGATATAATTTTAACCACAATGCAAGTAAATTAATTGATTTTTTTTCTCTCATTAATAGACAATTTGAGATTTGTAATTCGACCGCATAAGTTTATAATATGGTCAATAAATTAATTTTTTCAACAAATATGAGACTATTGACATAAGTAAAACCGAGTGTTTTGGTGCATTAGAGGACAAAAATTTTTCCTTCTCATTATCTCATGACCTACTCCCAGCTAAGATTCCACGAGATCATCGGGACTAAAAAGATTAATGTTATCTTCTAGTTATCTTTTTTTTTTTTTTTCTTTGACGGAGGATCATTGCTATCTTTTGAATACCATACATAGAATATATGGTTTAATTAACCTCCTTTTTGAATAAAATAATATTAGTGTGAAGATAATGAATAGTACTGAAACTAGATACAATTAAAATATCACAGTTAGAAAAAATATTTCCAATGTTTAAATCCTAAATATTTTGCTATATAAAGTTTTGAAAAATGAGTTGGGTCCCTCTTCTATGGCCCTTTAAAATAAATGCTCATAATTTTTTAAAATTAAACAAATAACCGTTTATCAGTGATAAACTAAATTAAACTGATAAATTTAGTTAAAAAGACCATTTATCTCTATATTCTTTTAAAATATTAAAGTAAAAAACAATAATATAATTCCAATATTTAAATTCTACGTATCTTCATATATCCAAAAGAAAACAATATTTTACAACTTAAAAGATACTTTCTCATTCTTTATCTGTCTCTTTCGTCATACTAAAGGATGTGAGACATTTTCAAAGTAACATTAAGAATAAAAGTATACATTTACATGTATTGATCTAAAAAAACTGTATTTTTATGTATAATATACCAATGTAATGCACATGAGTTATGCATAAATAATAAATTAATGGGGTACGTGCGAGGGTGCAAGCTGCTTTCACGTGGGACGTGCAGGCTGGTCGGTGACTGAAGATTTTTTTTTTGGGTCGGTCGTGGGTCATGGCAAAAGCCCAGTCAAAGCCCTTTTGAATTGTCAGTTGTTTTATAAGGCACTATTCCTGTGATCGCCATCGCACAGTCAACGATGTGTACCTCCCACATCCTACGCCTGCACGTGGTGCTTACCAACTGATTTATCCGATTTGTCGGTCCTATCCTGCCACGTGCTGCCCTACGTTTTTTTTTTTTTCTCTAGATTGCCATAATGCTAATTGCTTTCGCAGACGAGAAGATTCGTTTGGAGGAGAGAAAAATTATAGCCTAATTAATGGGCTGTATGAAGTTTGGTTCAGTCCTAAAACCGTAAATTTATAGGTTGCGTGAAACTCTTATATATTATTATAAATAAAAAATAAAAAATATTATAATATAAAGTTTTTTATATTGTAGTATTTAGTTCAAAAGTTTTAGTTTTAATTTTAATTATATTTTTTAAACACTTTTTTAAGTTGATAATTTTTTAGTTTGGAGAAAATTTTGATTGAATCAGATTGTTTTACGAAAAAAAAAAAATAATTAGATTAGACCTTGGCTCGATCTACATTAGACACGCAAGAGATCAAAGCTGACAATATACAGTTACAAAGATCTAGTTCTCATTACAATTTAGACACAACATAACAACACAAAATAAACAAATTTGAAAAGCACGTTTAATATTTGAGCCAGTAACAGATTAATACCCACGGGAGAGCCTAGCGCCCAAAGGAGCAAAGCTCATTTTCCTTTCAAGGTAAAGCGGCGCATAAAAAAGGGTTGGCCCTTCAAAAGTCCGATTCCATCGCGAGTGAAGTTCAGAATCAACAAAAGTTTATGAACGAAAGGAGTGTACAACTGGGGGAAATAACACAAAAGTAAATACATTGGCCTCATAGCAAGCAGCTTAACCTTTTATATTATTTAAGGTGTTGCGTGACTATATAAAATGGCCTATTTTATGCGTAAAGTTTAAGTTAATAGCCCAAGTTTTCTAAAATTAAAAAAATGACTTATCCACTCTATTAAAATGACAGAAAACAAAGACTCTGTTGGGCGCATGCCTTTTGGAGGGAAAAAAAAGTGCTTTTAAAGGCTAAAAACTGGAGGAATTTTTTTCACCAAACATGCCCCTGATTTTTAAGCGTGGATGAACCATTTACCTACCTTAAAAAGTTGTGGTCAATTATTGTAAAGAGTCCATTAAAAAGGTTACTCAGCCTAATATCTTTAATATATCATACATATGTATATATGTATATATTATATATATTTGATACTATGGAGATTTGGAGAATTTATTTTCTTATTGTCATATGCATGCTTGACTAAGTATAATCAATATTTAGTTGCAACCCAATGTTGATTTTGAATATCAAAAAAAATAAAATAAAATTCCCACCATTCTTGTATGTTAGGTTGTAAACTGGTCATATATATATTTTTCGTCACAACTTATTTAATTAACATTTTCAAATATTATGTTTTGTAATAAATGTTTTTTTTTTTTGTGTTTGAGTTGATAACATATTTATTAAACGTGTCATGTTTGTTCAAAATCCTATAATATATTTAATTCTCAGTATCAATAATTCAAACAGATAAATATAATCTTAAAAAGTAAATTTATAACTTCAAATTTCAAACTAAATATTAAAATTGACTAGATCCTAATCTTTTTTCCTTTCCAAAAACATTTAGCCGAACTTCGCAAATATTTGATACTTTATAGTGTTTTTTTAAATGAACTTTATACATATAGAAATTTTTACACCCATTTATAAAGATGGCAGTATTCCTCATGGGAACAGTGCCTCGCAGGTATCCACCTCAAAAAAAAAAAAAAAAAAAAAAAAGAAAAGAAAAGAAAAGAAAAGAAAAAGGGAATAGGGGATAACATTAAGGGATTGGGACACAGTCGGAGGCAAAGGTCCCGTTTGTTTTTGTTTTCAAAATTTTTGAAAATGTTTTACACTTTTTTTGAGGCAAAAATTTTAAAAACATTCTCAGCACAAGTCCTATAAAATTTTTATTTTTCAAAACAAAAACATTTGTACCTATTTTAAAAACAATACCTAACGACCACTTTGGCGCAAAGTGAGAAATGTCATTCCTGTCCCTCCTCCCCCCGTATACATATCTTAAAAGTATATATACATTTTATTAATTTGTTAAAAATATATATTATTCTTAATTTTAAATTGTTCTTAACATCTATATTTTGTTAAAATATGGTTTGTTTTGTTAAAACATTGAATTTGCATTAAATTTATTATAGATTTTAACCTATATTTTTGTTTATTATTATTGAAATTTTCATCAAGGATAAAACATCAAGTGGGGATTAGGGTGGGTATCGAGAAGGCTTCTCCAAAGGGGATTTTTCAACCCTATCCTAGCCTTTCTTTAGCAGGGATAGAATCGTTTTGAAAGCAGAAATGGGGAAAGGAAAGTATTCCCCAGCCCTCCCTACCCGTTGCTATCCCTGCCTATTTATGTGCATATAAAATGAAATTCTTGAGAAAATTAAACTAGTACAAAATTTGCATTAAAGGTTAATGGTCCTTTTATATGGAGAGTTTGCCAAATGAAAAAGTATTACGCTATAACTTACGAATATTAGAAAATCAAAATCGCAATTGTTTTGAGGTGATGGTTTATGAATGTTAGTATTATAATTTTCAATCTTTTAAAGTCATTATTCTCTTTTTAGAATCCATTCTTTTTTTGTTTCTTTTTCTCTTTTCTAATCCAAATTCCATATCTTTTCTATATCTGTTTTTTACAATCTATGTTGGTCTCTCACATCAAATGGTATCATAAAGAGAGTATGTTTTCAAAGCAAGCAAATTTTTTTGTTATTCAAATCGATGCAAAGGACGGTTTGAGAGAGGTTTTTAAAAGTGTTTTTTTTTTTTTGGCTTCTTGAGTTCGAAATTTGCTTCCGGAATTGTTTGGATAAATCTGTCACATGCTTTTATTATCTAAAAATGCTTCTTGTCAAAGTCACAAAATACGGCTTCTTAAAAAAACACTTTTGAAATAAATTTTAAAATTTGTATCAGAGTATTTGATGATACATTCTAAGCTTAAATAATTTTTTTTTGTAATTTAAAAAAAATTAAACTACTTTGATTCATAAAAGTTTTTTTAAAAATATAATTTTAAACATTTATAAAAAATCTATAACTTTTATTTATCTTATTTTACTCACTGAGGTCACAAAAAGAAGCGTATGCAAAATGGGCCCCAAGACGAACATATAAAAAGTAGTTTTTTATATATGTAGAATAAATAAATTATTTTGACTATATAGTTCACCCAACAGCGTGGTTTGTTTGTTTTTTTTTTTGTTTTTTTGTTTTTTTGTTTTTTTTTGTGAAAAAGGCGTGGTATTCATTATTTATCGCAAGTTGATCGGCCCATGATTCGTTCTACAAAATTAGCAATACAAAGGTACCACGTTACAAATATTAACATGTCTGAATTCTCCCCAAGTCAGCGACGAGATTCATTGTATTTTCCATACCCCTGTACCAATGTAACCCTTCCAGCCCCCACAAAAAACAAGGGAGGGAGTGGGTGTAAGCACATCACCACACTGGTGCAGGCAATGACATCTTTCCACGTCATCCATACAGATTCTATCGAAGAACCTTTGTCATCATCCCTTAACATCTTATTATTTATAAAACTATGTGTCTAATTTAATATGTTATATATTTTTTAAAATTAAATTTATTATTTTATTAATAGTAGATTATAATTTCGTACTGTTAAAATAACCACCCTAATTCATTGGGTCCCACACCAGTTGCTACCGTACGGACAAAAGCAAGTTGTCACACCTGATTGGACTCTGAAAAATGTCAGAGATGCTCTCTCTCTACAGTGAGGAAGAAACGAAAAACGGTTATGGTTCCGGTGGGCGCACCAGGATTTCGTTTCCCTCGATTGGGTGGGCCAGTCAGGCCCAGAGTAGGCAAAGATCAAACGGTGCAGACCAGACCAGAGGGCTGCTGCTTTGGGTTTTGTGCCGCGTTCGCCTCCGGTTTTGGTTGTGGCGCCCGCTTTTCGTGGGTCTTCGTCTTCTTTTGGGATGGTGATTTTAGGTACGTTCACGTGCATGAAGCTTCATGCTCACGAGGGTCTTTCAGCCTGCGATGTGAATACTAAGATCCCCTTCTATTTCAATAACAAATTGATAAATAAATACAGGGAATTCGAAGTTCCCAATCCCAGCTTCTTTGGGCTTCACATTCGGGGGTCCTCATTTGTCTTTTGCTGTGATTCTGAGGAAGGTCGTATACTTTGATTTCCCGAAGTCAGCCTTTTTTTTTCATGTTTTTTGGGAGAGATCAACCTGTAATAACTATTATCACGGAAATCTTAAACATGATTACTTTTTCAAAATAAATTATTATAAATAACAAATTTTAAAAATATTTATACTAAACATAAGTAATTTATTTATTTTTTTACAATGTAAATAAATATTATTTACCAAATAAATAAATTTATTATGCGAATAATGTATTTACTCTCTTATTTTTAATGTAAATATTCTTCTTTATATAATAAATAAATTATTTATATTGTAAATCTGTTATTTGTTATAAATATTTTCAAACGTTGATATTTACTTTAAAAAGTTTCTAACATTTCTCTCACATTCTCTTTTATTACTAGTTATAAAAAAAGATTAGTGCTAAACCATTAATTTTTTTTTTCAGTAAAAAGGCATAGCATCATTGAATACAGTTCTCTTGAGAACAATTGGCGGAGTAATTGTATAACCAATTGAAAGACATAAATTTGCTACTAGTACTGAGTAGTTTCATCATTAGTATAATATAAAGAGTGCATTTGACAAGGCTTTTAAACAAAAAGTTAGAATAAATTTATTATAACATATGAGAGCATTATATACACTATAGTATGTAAGAGCTTTACACTACAATAGTAAAAACTATTTAGTTAGAACGACATTGTTAAACGAAGCCGAATAAAACTAGGGATGGAGTTAGACAGTTTTCTCAGTAGGTGATGAAAAAAATAAAGATAGTATTTTTATCGAATGGATATATATAGTTAAATATGTTTATCATTAAGTAGAGCACGTTTAATTTTTAATGTAAAAAAAGGATACAACAACATCTTTCAAGTATTCAATGGAGACATAATTATTTTTTTCTTACAAAATAAGAGCAATTTAAACTTTTTAAAAAAATAAAAAAAATAAAATATAGTTTTTAAAAATTGAACGAGCACGTGCCCCACTCAATTATACTTGCCTTGCTGGTGAATAAAGTCAACAATGGAGACAATAGGACCTTCAACTGTCTAATTTGACGGATGATTTACAAAGTAACATCTCCTTTACTGTTCACTGTCCATAATGTGAGGCAACAAGCCACACTCACTTTCGAATAAATCTCCTTTTATGGTACTTTTTTGTAGTGTAAATTCATTGATTGTCTTTTTTTTTTTTTTTTGAATTTGATGACGTGATATTTAAACTCTACACTTGCAATAAAATTAGATATAGATTTATTGTTATGCTATGATGCTGTGCTTGCACTACAAAAATTCAACTGTGAGATGAGGATAACTAATTATAATTTAATTATAAATTGCTAGTTAAAAATTACACATAATGTTACTTTATTTTTTAATCTTATTAAGGAATCCCTTTATTAAACATCTTATTATGTCATTCAAAGTTATTTCATCTTATTCGTCTCTATTCAATTAATTTTAGTTTTAGTTTTATTTTTTCTTTTAAGAAAACTCTACTAAAATTTTATCAGGTGCATATTTTTTTGGTTTACTCCTCAATCTTCTTTTTTACTTGGCAAATTGAGATAAACTAAATTCGTGTTTAATGAATGTGTGACTTTGTTTTTAGTATATTGGGTTTTGAATTCTAGTCTAGGTCATAGTAATTCTTTTTATGCACATTTTAATGTCAAATTTAGTCTCAATTCAGTAATTTTTTACGAAAAAAGTTTAAGGCACCGTAGGGCTATGTTTGAACGAGTCCAAATATGTCGTTTTACAAAGAACCACTTTGTTGGTGGAAAGCTGGGGACATGCTTTATTTTTTTTTTTTATTTTTTATCTTTTGCCTCATAAATAATTTAAACTGTGAATTTAGGGTCAACACGAAATTACAAATGGTCGTCAGACTTTCGAGGAATAAAAAAAGAAGAAGTAAAAGTCAATTAGACCGCAAATATCCAGAGCCTGACCCTTTCATAAAAGTAAAACTGGGACGTGAGGAATGGCGGGAGTGGAGATGGTGCAATTCCGCAAACCAATGTCATTTCATATTTTCAAAGACCAACTGTAAGTGGACCAAATACCGTACACATAGAAGAGAAGAAAAGAAAAAGAACAAAGGGGCTTCTCTGTCGGGAGCCCTGTCAGTTATTCATATTTAAAAACTATTAGATTGTTTTTTATCGATCTGTTGGTGAAAAATATATACCCACTGATTGATATATTTTTCGGTTTTTACCCAAGAAATCACTTTAAAAAATGGCAAAGATATATAGATATAGAGTAATAGATATAGAGTAAAAAGGAAAATAAGACTTTTTCGATGAGAACTCCTACTAGTGATACATGTTTTAAAATTGATATAGTCAAAATTATTTTTTTTACAAATCTAACAGTTAAAAGCTAGATACCCACTTATGGCTATCTTTTTTGGTTCCTACAAAATAATTGCCTTTTTAAAAAATTCCTTTAGGCTTGATGCAAATAATGGTTTTTCGCTTTGGCAATTTCTTTAGTAGAAATGGAAAAAGATACTTACAAATGTGTATCTATCTATCAACTCTCAAATCTACATATAAATTAGGTGGTATATTATCTTCTTTTTACTATAACTATTGTGTTTTATTATTTTTTCTTTAATTTATATCATTCCTCTAAACCAAAAAGGTCAAAATACTATTTGATAAAACATAATTGCATAACCCTTGACTCAAAACTTGGAATCAATTTTTGTCTTTTTTTTATTTGAAAGTGGTATATTTCAAACTGTTACATGAAAGTAATAAATTTTAAAAATAAAACCGTAGAAGTGTTATTTGTCAAATTGACCCTAGATTTGCCAAAAAAAAAAAAGATCTTAATTAGATCTAACAGTTTCAAGACATGATCTATTGGTGAAAACCCTTGCTAGAGAATTTTTTTTAAAAAAGAAGGAAGCAAAGAAAGAATGAGATCTGTTAAAAGTTTGAGAAGTGTTAGTAGCACTTTTTTTCTCTTTCTTTTTTACACTCTTTATATTCAATATGTGATACGGGGAATTTACTATTTTATTTTTATTTAAATAATTATTTATTGTATTAGTAGATTCTATGTTAGATTTTGAATACAAAAAATGTGTTATTAGCATTCCTCAAAAAGTTTTGCCTGGCTCATGTTGCAAGTTGACAACCTTTTTTTTTATTTTTTTTGGTCATTTTGGTAGTATGAAAGGCCCAAAAGAAACAAAGGCTGATTTAGGTAGCTGGAGGAGAGCTCCTCATAGTGGGCCAACTTGTAGTATCAAGTATGGACCCGGGAGTTGAGGGTAATTCCAAGAAAGGAAATATACATGTTGTGTGACATTAAACGTAACATTGACATATTATAAGCGTATTGTAATAGTTAATGATAACTATTTTTTAATTACGTTTTTCTAACGCCAATAATACATAGAGTAAATATCATGTTATGTTTTTCATTTTTATAAGCATGAAAGAACCCTAAAAAAGCCTAAATAATTATCCATTTTTCTTAAATACTATAAAATTTATTACCTCATTTTCTCACTTTATTATTGGTATAGTTATTTAGCTTCATATTAGGATCAGGATTGACGATTTGTTTTATTTAGTACATAGATTAGTATTTTATTGCACTTGTAGGGCTGTATAAACCTCTCTTTATAAATTTATTAGGTTTTTTTATTTTGGTATTTTGTATTTCAAGAAAACATCACATTGGGACTTTGTTGTCTAGAAAATATCAAAATAATATCTTGTAGTAACAAAAAAATATCATTTTGGTACCCTACACTTATGCTTTATGATGTGAATTTTGCTATTTACCTTTTTGTTAACAAACCCCAAGTTAATTTTGTAAAGTAATATTAGAAAATCAAAATAAGAAAGTGAACAAAACTCATCAAAGAAAATCACATATGTGAATTTATTTGTTTTTGGTATTTTTTTTATGTATTTTCTTTTATAGTTTTAACAAAATAATACGAGGTTTGTTAATAAAAAGGTAAGCATAAATTTTAACTTCATAAAACATGGGCCCAGAGTACAAAAAATAATATTTTTTAAAGCCATAAAATATCATTTTGATATTTTCTAAATAGGAGGGTACTAGAGTGATGTTTATAAAGCACAAATACTAAAATAATAATAATTCTTTATTTAATGCATTGTGTTTTCTTTACATTTGCAATAATAAAAAACCCTAGTAGCTCTCTCTCTCTCTTAATCTTTATCTCTCTTTATGATTTTGCATCGGGTAATCTCACAACTATAAGATATCTCCACTTAATAATCACATTAATTTTTATTTTTAGGAGGTAATGTTGGGAGATTTTAATGTTTGAATTGAAGGAATTGTGATAAGTCAAACATCACCTTAGAAATTTTAAAGAAAGATAAATCTTTTTATATAAATATGTGTATAATAAGAAAATATTTGTGCACAACAAGTTTAGTGTACTCATGTGTTTGGCGTGCAAGATTAGGGAAGATTAAATTGGATTAAATCTTAATACTCTATTTGATGAAAAACTTTTAAGGGCTAGATTAGGTAAGCTTTTATCCAGTCATGCTTGAATCCCTTTGGAAGGGAATTAGACAATCCCTTTTAGGTTTAAACAGCTTTTATATATTGTGAAAAATTTCAACAACCTATTTGCAAAAAATTATAAAATTTAAAGTCAAATTATAATTTTTTTTAAAAAAAATGAGGGGTGCAAATGATTTTTATGTGACAAGAATACTTTTAAATAATTATGTTTTTGCGCTTATTATTTTAAAAAATTACAATTTGACTTAGATTTTTGAAAAACAAAATTGCAAAATGCCCTTATTCTAATAACATGACATCAAACATAGAATTTGATTAGCTAAAATTTTATGTTATCCTTTACAATACGTTGCATTCGAATCTTCTAACACTATCCTATCTAATGTTATATCTTATGCACTAAACGGACCCCCAGTATGCGTCTCTCGAACGAATGTATGTGAAACCAATTTTAAGCCCCTATTTAGCAACCACAGTTTTAACCTTTTTTTTTTTTTTTTTACTTTTTTGCTATAGTGTTCATTTAACAAAATTTAAACCAAATATGATTCTAATCGTTCTCTCAAACACGCATCGTAGTAAGTAGCATAGCAAATCAGCATGGAAGGACAGTTTTGTCTTTTCGATTTTCGAAGCGCTGGTTTCCAAGAATCTCACACAATGACAAAAGCCTTCGCATTTGTCGCGGGCGAGCCAGCTGCGGAAACACGTCATAGAAAAACCATATAAAGAAAGCCTAAGTTACTTGCTGGGATCTTTCTTTGGAAATTCATGCAAAAGTTTACTTTCTCATCAAGTAATGTTCAGCTTTATATGAGGCTAAATTAGATGGCTAGTTTTCATAGAGTCCGCTCAAAAAACTAAAGCAAGTATCTCCTATTGTTTCTAACTAATCGTTTCATCTCTTCTTAGAAAAAAAGAAAAAAAGAAAAAAAAACGTGTGATAAAACATTATTATTATTTTTTAATTTCCTCTTCTCTGATCTGGGTTTGAAGTAGCAAGGTCATATTCAAACAAAGCAGAAATATGGCTCACAAAAACACGGAAGAGACCTATAGTTCACTACTAAGGTTTTTTGTGTCGTGCTTCTTTGGATCTGCTGTAGCTGGAAATGTGACGAGTAGAAATACTCCGTCGCGGAGCGGACCGGAGGCGGCGATGGTTGCCGCGGCGAAGCACTTCTCTTCCAAAGTGCGTTTGATATAGTTCAGTTTCGGACATTCTTCATATTCTCTGTATTTTGAAGTTTTATGTACGACGACATGCCACACATGGCTTTGCTTCAATGTAAATTTGTTGTTTCAAAAACAAATAAATGAATTTATTTTGAATTCACCACTGTGTTTAGTTTTGTTGGATTGAATTTGTTGTTTGAAACAAATAAACAAATTTATTTTGAATACCATCCAGTGTGTTCAGTTTGGTCGGTGTCCTTCCACTTTCCAAAATGCATCAGACACAATATGATGTTCCCTTTGATAGATGTCTTTTTCTCCAAGAAATTTCTTTTGGGAATATTGTTATTTTCTTTTTGCACAACAACATGGTTTCTTTTTAACGAATACTCTTATTTAACCTTATATGATTAAAAACCCTATCAATCTTAATCTAAAAATTACACCATATGTTAAATTAAGGGGATATTTAAAAAAAAGGTTAAAGAAAATTTAAAATTAAGTAAATGAATTTTTTTTTTTGCACCAAAAAAAGGTTTTTTTTGAGCACTGAAACTGTCTTAGTTTTTTTCAGAGAAAAAGGACTGTATCAAGGAGAAGGACCTAACCATGATGGAAACAAAAAAAACTGAAACTGTTTTGATGTCTAAAATGTTAATTTTTTGCTGCTTAAAAAAAAAAAAAAAGATTATTGACTAAATAATTTTTTTTAAAAAAGTTATTTTTTAAAATCCCCTTAAATTAAGACTTTTTGTTTAATAAGCGGTGGGATTTTTACCTTGAAAGAATAAAAAAAGACTTTTTTCTTTTGAACACTCTTATTGGATCTCGTGTAAAATTCAATAAGCACTTCAAAATAGCCCGACGGGACTACTGCCTCTTCCCCTCCTATAGGGTGGCCCCACCCAGTGGGTCCCAAGGAGTAGTATCCTGACAGGTTGTACAGAGTTTTTCAAACTCAATCGGGTGTGAATTGTGATAAGCAACACCAATAATTTTCTTTTTATCGTCTGTCTTCGGATGTGTTTTATTCTCCCTAACTACTATTTTTGACTTCAAGCCCTACGTTGAGTTAAATTTATGCAGCCCGTATAAAAGGGAAATAGCGAGTTCAGTCTATTGGCACTCATACCATTGCTAGCCAATTGAAAATTTGGAAATAGGGAATAAGCGACATGAAGGGGAACAAAAACAATTATGAAGAAAGACTAATGGCATACACACTTGTATTTGATCTTGGGTGTTACTCCCTTGGTGTCTTAAGTCAAAAGTCATAGTGTAAAATGTTCAATGGTTCATAATGTTTGGCACTAGTGGTAGACTTGTAGGGCCCGTTTGGTAAAGTGGTTTCCACCACAATCTCAGTTATAAACAGTAAAAAGTTCTCACATGCTACAGTAATAAAAAACAAATTTGCTATAGTAAAAAGTTCTCACATGTTACAGTAAAAGTGGTTCCCACCACTGGTTCCCACCACTTTCTCAAACACCCTAGTAGTCTAAGGGTGCCTAGTACTTTTCACTATATGTTTATTTGCAGATTATTTTAGCCTTTACAGGTCCTTAACTGATAATTTTTTTTTTTTTTTGAAGTCATCAATCAATCTCATATTAAAAGATCAACTTGTTATATAGAAAGAGCTAATATTATTATAAATTGGTGTTTATTGTTATATTTTAACAATGTAAGAATCTGATTTTTTTTTTTTACCTTTTACATCTCTAACCACATTATCTAGCAATAGATGACAGAGAAAAAAAAACTAATTTAATCTAATATAAATAATCTCGTGTGTCTAATACTTTCGAGAGAAAAACTAATAAAAAGTGAACCTTACATTATGGATCAGATATCAACTTTAATATTGCAGGGTGTCTAGACACTATCTATTGCCCCTTAACATTGTTCTTTGTTCAGTGAATTTAACTTACGGTTCAAGGTGGTGGACTGACTAAAAATTAAAATAAAACTAGAAATGACTTACTTGGGAAACAAACTTCCTCGATGTCAAACTTTTACCAAAAGTGCTTGGAAGAACGTTTGAAGAATCTAAGATATATAAACCAATGAAGTCATTCAAAAAGACGTCATCAAAACGAAACTATAAATTAATCCTTGGACCTACTTTCTGGGATCTTTCCCTTTGGACCAAAATACCAAGTGTACAATTTATCAACAAGAAAAAAGTACACTTACTTGATTATCAAGTAAACTTTAGCTATATATACAAAGGGCAAAGACAAATGTTTCATATATAGAGCTCAAAATTCAAGCAAAACATACATCTTACACCAAAGTTTGAGTGCTGAAAATCCATCTTTTCTGGCTGCAAACCGCTCTTCTCCTTAGCGTGCGGCGATACAAAATTGGCTGATCCTTGCAAGAAAAGAAGGTCATATCATAATATCATATTATAGAAACAAGATGGGCAATAATAAAAAGGAGTCACGGTACACTTCAATAATAACGCCGTTTTCTTCGTGTTTTTCATTCTCTATTGCCAACAAAAATGTAAAAACTACAAAAGCTGCCTCACCGGCGGCGCCGACTGGTCCAGAAGCAACCATAGTAGCCGCCGGAAAGCATTTCTCTTCGAAAGTGAGGTTAATTTAGTCTTTTCGACCACGGTCCCTTTCTCTTCAGAAGTCACCGTGGTCCCCCTTACCTGTATTTAAGTAATATGCAAACATGACTGTGCAGCTATTTTTGAATAAATTAATTTGGTGTGGACTGTGTAATTATGGCTCATACTCATTTAAGCTTTGATTTTGTACAAAAAATGAATAAATTATTAATGTAACTCCAATTATTCGCAATTGCTATAGTCAGTGGTCAAAATTCACGGACTCTTGGATTCTAGTTACAAACAAAAAGAAATTAAAAGATTAAAAAAAAAAAAAAAGAACAGAGATTGAGACTTTTACCGGGAGTCCATTTCTCCTATGCCTAATGCCTTTGCCGGTTCTCCTTTCTCCATCCTTTTCCAAAATGTCATGACGTTATTGAACTGCGGTTAAAAAAAAAACCAGAAAAAAGGAAAAAGAAACAACGTGGGATATTATTAAGTGAAACGAAAAAAAAAGAGTCTTTTTTTGTTGTAAGAAAATTAATATGTCACTCAACAAAACAAAGACCGAGCAAACCAAAAATTAACCGAAAACGTTAAGTCAAAAATTAAGAGTCCACAGGTTATGAATTTATTAACAGTTTAGTTGACTATTTTTTTTTAGGTTTTAAATTCAAAATAGGATACTCAAAAAGAAAAAATTTAGAGAGAAAATATTGAGAAAAAAATTATAGACGACGACAAAAATTATATGTATAAATACGTATTAAGGGAATTTGCATGAGACAACTTAGAAAAAAATTCGCCAGTAAATTGGGTTCAATATCAAGTCTAGTTAATTGTTCACATTATGCTTATGTATGATTCAATCTAATTTTTCACATAAATGATGTATTCGAACCCCAACTTTAGAAAAGTGGCATTCTATTAATTGACTCAAACATCTCTCATGTCATCAAAATCTCCAACTGATTCATATGGGGTCTTCCTTTTGGTCAAAGAGAGCTCATTCTATTTTCAACGGTAAAGAGGGTGTTTACGAACGTAATTAAAACTATAACTTGAAACTGAGATATTGTAGCATGTGAGAGCTTACATTGTAACAGTCGAGACTTCTTAGTTGCAACAAGGTTGCAAAACAAAGACCATCCATATTCCAGCAAAGAGAATAAAAAAGGTAGAATTGGCACATACATATTACATACCCATGATTCACGAAATTCTTCCCTTTTGCCCGTTTCAGGAGCCCGAATTTGCCGAGATTGTTCTCGCTCTTCCACCGTTGATCTCTCCTCAGATTTCTCATCATCGTCGTCGGTTTCGTAGAAAACCGGAGGTTCCAGAGAATCCAAGTCAAAGTTCTCCTGCTTCTCCTCCCAATCATGTCCCAATTGTAACACTAATTTGGCATTATTATTATTCTTCTTCTTCTTCTTCTCTTCGTCAATATCAGTACTAGTGATTGTACTAATCAGGCCTTGCAATTCAGTAAGGCGATTGAATTTGGTGCCTAATATTGCGCCTGTCACATGAATAAGTCTAGAGGGATTGTGATCAAATAAGAGCTTGAGAAGAAAGATTAAGGTGAGAATTGGGAAGAGAAAGAAGAGAGAGAAGCAGAGGCAGAACAAAGCAAAGAAAGTGAACATTGGACACAGCAATAACAAGGCTAGAGCGAGAGTCACCCCACGCCTCACTAGCTCATGATCGATTCCTGAAATTATGGGGTTTATCCGAGGAACTTGATGCATTGAAGTAGGTATCATTTTTTTTAGATGATCACTACTACTGCTTCAAGAGCAAGTATTATGAACAATATAATTATAGTTGAAAGTGAGTTGGGACCCACATGTGATGCGGGGTCGACGTCTTTTTTGCGGAGATCCCGATAGGAATAGCTCATGATCCGGTTGATTCTTGCCACGTGGTGTGGGATGGTCAGAAGGGCGGATGCCACGTGGAAAGATAGTAGAGACACGAGACACTTGGCATCTGTTAAGGTTAGAATTGTTCGGAGATGTGGAGGTAATCATGCATAAAGAGATGTGCACGGATTGTTAGGGGGCGAGAGGCAGGTTAATATGGGAAACAGAATAAATAAAAAAAGAGAGGATTAGGAAAAATCTAACGTTGCCTTTTTTAAAACTGGGTTCAAACTTGTAAGTTAAAACAGTAAATAATATAAAATTTTTATATGTTGTAATGTTATAAAAATATATACTACAACGTAACATTTTTATATATTATGCTTTTATATGTTATATCACATGCTATATTACAACTTATAAATTTAAACTTATTTTTAGTAATATAAAAAAGCGACAAACTTTATTTACAGATATATGTACTATTTAGTGCAGAGCCCCACACATGTACTTCCCTTAATTAAGTTTAGTGAAGAAAAAAATTTAGCAAAGCACATATTAAAGGGAAAAAATTTCTTTAGTACGAAAATTATACTATAAATTATTTATGAGCTAGACAATAACAAAAATATTTAAAGGGAGTATTTAAAGGGGTTGCACGACAAAAATGTTTAGGTAGAAACACATCCAAAAAGAAATTAGTTAAAGGGAACAATCAAAGAAAAACATTTATGAGGGTTACAATTAAAAAAAGTATTACAAAAAAAATTGTTTAGCTGATTCCACATCTAAAAAAAAAATTAACAAAAGTAGATCATGGAAAAAAAGTTTAATAAAGTTTATTTGAAGACATAAGGCTTAAAAATAAATAAAAAGAAAATGAATCAAAATACATATTTCAATCAAAACATGCGTTTCAATTAAATGTTTATGTGGGAGATTAAGTGTGAGTATGTGATAAATGAAATATATATTTTAAACAATAATCAACAAAAATATATAGGAAATTAATTAGGAGGTAGTATCAAAAAATAGTAATTGAGAAGGCAACCTTAAAAAAAATTTGAGTTAGGACATATGTGAGAGAATATATTTCTGCAGAAAAAAATTTGATGAATGACATTGATAAGACAAATAGTAGTTAAAAGTGCCGCAAAAAAAAAAAAACATATGTAACCAGGGAAGTATTTAGGAACCAAAATGATAAAGGGAAGAAAATATTATACAAAAAGAAATAGGAGTGAAACTTGGAGTTTACCAATGATAAAATAATACTATGGTAGGATGTAAAAGAATATACAATAAGGATTAATTCTAAATTTTTTTATATTAAAAAATAATTTAACAAAGTGAATCTTCAAACATATAAGATTTTAATGGAAAGCAACAAAAAAAAGTACAAATGATAAATAAAGAAAATAAAATACTGAAGATACAAATGAAAAAACAAGGATGATAAAAAAAGAATTTATCCTTTTATACCATCTATTTAAGTTTACGTAAAACTATGCTTTTGATTATAGATCTCATTGGATGGTTACCTTTATATTAGATTTAATACAAAAATCTTTATCATACATCAATCTATAATTGATTTTGACTTTTTAAATGATCAAATTATCGTTGAATAAAAGAGAAAAACTAAAACTTACAAAAGGAAGAAAACAAAAAAAAAAATAATGATCAGGTCAATTTATTTATTTATTTATTTTTATTTTTACTAGTATAATATACAATTTTGAGGTCAAAAACCTTAGTTTAAATTTCTTTCAAGTTTTTAAAGTTTTCTTCTTGTTTTTTTTTTGTTTGAGGGTATTTTGAGTAAATTTTTAGGTCAAACTTGAAGGTTGAGCAGATAAATCTATTAATGGTTGTATTGAATCTAATTTCAAAATACATTTTTGATGAGATCAAAAACAAAAGTATAATATTTGAATAAACTTTTAACACAATATAAAAAGGTAAATTATTCTAAAAAAATGAAAAGAAGAAAAACAAACAAAAAAGAAGATGAGAAAAGCAAAAAAAAAAAAAAGGATTAGAAAATCATAAAAAAATAAAAGAAAGAAAGAAAGAAAAAAGGATCGAGATGATAAAAGAGGGCAAGGGCTTTTCAAAAAAAAAAAAGAGGGTAAGGGTATGCTTTTAGGGTGTTTGGCAAGGTGGTTAGAACCATTAGTTAGAACTACTTTTACTGTAGCATGTAAGAGCTTTATATTGTAGCGATTTTTTTAATTGTTATTGAAGCATATGAGAGCTTTACATTATTTATAACTAATAAAGTAGTTCAAATTACGATTGCCAAACACCCTTTCCATTTCCTTGCCATGTGTCAAGCTTAGGAAGAAGAGTGGATTGGTTCTTTTATGTAGTTTAGATTTAGATTATATGAGATATATAAAATAGTCAAGGAGAAAAAAGAAAAACAAAAAATAAGAATAATCTTTCTTATCATACGCCTCATATATTTTTTCACTTTAACCCGACTTTCACTGATAGCCAATTTGGTATTAGTTAATTCTAACCAATTTTTCAGTTAGAAACAGTGTAAAGCTCTTACATGCTATACTAAAAGCAAAAAAGCTACTATAGTGTAAAGCTCTCACATGCTACCGTATTTATATTTCTAATCAATGATTTTAACCACCATGCCAAACACTAGTCAGACTTGACCCATAAACTTCAAAAACTAATCCTTTTCACTCGGCTAAGCTTTCACTCACATTTTGCCTTTTTTTAAATAACAAGTAGGGCTAGCAATTATATCTAAGGTGTGACGCCCTGCTTTTTCAAGCCGTCATTTAACTTTCTTAAACATCATTTCTTAAACATTAACCTTACTTATATAGTAAGAAAAATACTGAATAAATTTTTTTTCTTTACATTTCCTTTTAAGATACTTTGAAACATACTTAAAAGCTGTTACGACTTTTTTTGCAACTTAAGTTGAGACATTGCTCAACATTTGACTTTGAAACTATTTCAAATCGTTTCTTAAAACTCAATAAGAGACATTAACTGAATCATAGCTTAAAACTTAACTTTATAATTATTAACATTTCGTAAAATATATCTTAAAACTTTGGAAATATTTCTTAAACTTTGATTTTCCTAAACTTTGAAAGCACTATATCAAATAGTAGAAAAGCATTTTCTATGAGCAGTGAAAACATACTGTAGTGGTATCTATATCCAAACCTTCGCATCTGTTCTCCGTAGCACCGAGCTCTTCAAATAGGTCTTATTGGTCATATATAGGACTATCTACGACATGAAGGAACCTTTAATGAGCTTTCGCTCAGTAAATTCAAACATAATCTCAGAAATCCCTAAAACACACTTTATAAGCTTTTCTCATAAAAACCTTTCTCTTAAAACATTTTTAATAAAACATTTTTTAAACGTTTTGCTTAAAACGTCATTCATAAATCTTTTCTTGTAAACATAGAAATGTTTTTTATAAACATTTAACGTAAAACATTTATCAGAATGTTTTTTATAACACATAAACTTTTTATAGCAAGGAATACAAGCAAAATCAAAATGTATGATTCCATTTATGCTCGATTATGAACTTTTAATTATGAGCATCTTATGATCATTCTTTATCTAACATCATTAAATATAAGAACATAAACATGTTGCTTCTCTTGTGAAAGACTTAAGACCATCGAACATCGAGGTTAAAACTTTAACTTTACTTGTGTATCTCATATCAAGAAGGCTGGCGTGATATTTTCTTTTATTTTTATTTTGCCTTTTTTTTAACTTTAGTGGGCATATCAAAAACTATAACTTTAGCATATAAGTATTAAGCATATCAAATGCAATCATAATGCAAACCATGACTTGATCTCTAAAACTTATTATATAACAAATGCAACATAACACTTATAACTTAAACTGTAAAATATTATGCATTAACAAAATGTAAACATACTTTAAACATAATTATTGCAAATACATTGCAAACTTTTACTTAATCTTTAAAACTTTATGCATAACAAGTGAAAACATACTTTAAAAACAATTTGTATAATAATTGCAAATACATTTGCAAACATAGGTATAAACATTTAAAACTCATTTACTTCATGCTGTAGGTGAAGTTTGAACTTATCTGGATAACACTCAAGCGTTTCCATTTCATTCCTTTTCCTTTTATTAGTCGACTTTTATGTCCTGATCAAATGACACCTGACTTATTAGCTAACTTTTCATTTTACTAATCTACTCGATTGATAACAGAACTTGATCATTAAATATTCATTCCTTTTTACATAACTTGTATACTATCAGTTTATTTTTTTTTTTTTTTTTTTACTTTGTATCCCATTGGTTTACTTTCTTCTACTCAGCTTTGTAACCCACTGGGGCTACATTTCCCTTTACTTAACTCTATAATCCATCATGTTGTCATTCTTTTTACTTAACTCTGTAACCCATCGGGTTACCTTTTTCTTTACTTAACATTATAACCCACCGGGTTACATTTCTTTTAACTTAACTTAAACATCCCTTTGTTAAATCTCCGTCTTACTTAATGGTTTATTTACTTAACAAGATACGAAACATTTTTCATCTAAGAGCGTTTCGATAATTTGGAGTGTTCGACTCCGTTTTAGCTGTTTCCTCAAAAATAACGATTTTATCCTTAACAGGTTTTTTTTCAATTTTGTAACTTGTTAAACTTTTTGCTTAACTTTTCCTCTCATTTCTTACATGTTATGTAAAAATTTTCATTAAGGAGCATTTTTCAACATCGGGCATTTCTGGTCCACTTTGGCCTTTTTGTAAAATGATCATTTTGTCCTTGACAAGTTTTTAAAAACTTTCAAAACCTGTTTTAAAACATAACTTTCATTTCTTTATGTCGCATAATATTATGGAAAATAAAAACAATGGTTTTCTTTTTAATTAAATTTGTTTTGTTAAAACTTTACAGTTTTGACCTGAAACTTGAAGATCTTTGTGTTTTTGCCCTTAACGTTCTATTCTTTTCTTTTCTTGATTAAACTTTAAATTCTTTAAAACTTAGCATCTATAATTACTCACTGTCTAGAGCAGTGTAGGAACCCAACGTTCCTTGGTGAAAGCCCAGTTTTTACATGATTTTAGGTTTTAGCCCAAAACATAAAAATCTTTACATTTTTGCCCCTAGAACCGAAGATAATTATTTTGTACCAAAACATCCATTTTTCACAAGGAATAAAACTTTCAAAAGTTTCATGGTCAAATTCAAAACATTTCGTAACGTTTTCATTTTATGAAATTTTGTGCTTAAAATCTCGTAAAATTCATAAGTCCTCAATCGAGCAGAATTTTGACAAACTGTCCATGTTGTCTTACCAATTTTGATGAGTTCTACAATTTTGTGTTCTAATTTTTATTAAATTCCAACGTTAAGGTTGACTTTTTTGGCTAATTTTTAAATATTCTTAGTTTTTACACAACTTTGTAATTTAGATCTTTTAGAATTTTACAAAATTTTGTTGATAGAAGTTGTTACCCTCGCTGTGTTGGCAAATTCCAGACCTTACTTAGAAAATAAATTGACCTTTTAAGGCCCTCAAAATCATCATTTCTTAAAAACTAGTTAAACTTTGTATAAAATATAAAGTTTAACAACTTTCTACTTTTAAACATATAACCCCAACTTTCTTTCTTTCTAGCATCATCATTATCAATATAAAAAATAAAACAATCACACCATAATGTCTATTTTACATGCTATAGCCCAAAACATTTCATCAAATACTTGGCATACATGTTTATAACATAAACTTTCAAGTATAAAGTTTAGAAATTTACCTAAACTTTACCAAGTTTTTTGATCTTTTCCTTGATGCCTTAAGCCTTGCAAACCCTCCTTGACAAGGTCCATATCGTAACCCATAAAAAATTCATCCAAAATCCAACAGAAAACATTAAAAACCCATAGTAGAGTTTGGATTTTTACCTCTACAATTGCTTATCCTTGATCTTCAACACTTAACTTGCTTCCATACATGATTTGAAGGCCTAGAATTCATCAAACTTTTGAGAGAAAATGGCATAGGGTGGGCGGTTTTCATGAGGAAGAAATGGGAAAATTTTCATGAAACCAAACTTTTTTATTTCCAACAAGTCCTTGGTTGTTTATAGACATCACTCTAGGGACTTGTTTGCAAAGGAAAAATTGCCCAACAATACTTGTCAATTCTACCAAGGGAGATATGACACATTTTCTACCGTTGGAGTGGCCCATCAATTTTTTCTTTTTAGTGACTAACCATGCTTACTCACCCATAGGCATCATTAAGGGTAAAAGTAAGCTTTATCTTGGCAAGATTTGATTTGGCCACATCGAAAGTGTGTGGTGGCAATTTCTCATCCATTTGGGTGTCCCATGGTGGGTTCTATATTTTGTTACACAGTCTAAATTTATATTGACAGTATTTTTTTATACTATCAGTATTTCTTTTTATACAATTCACGAGGTCCCACAACCACCCATACTCATTTACATTCACCACTTAATGTATTTCCTATACTCTTTAACTTTGTACAATCTAAATTTATGCTAATATTTTTCTTACACTGCCGATATATTCTCTATACTGTTACGAGTTTACACAAAATTTCTTACCCATTCATGTCCTCCAAACAGTATCATTCATATACAGTTTTAACTTTAAACAGTCTAATTTCTGTACTACTTAATCTTAAACAGTCCAATTCCTACACTACATTACTTTTGTAGTGTAATTTTTATACTACATAATTTTATCAGTGTACTTTTTTATACTGTATTATTCTAATACTGTATAGTTTTTCATATTATTATAGTATTTTTCTTCAACTGTATTTTTGTCTTAGCATTTGTTGCAATACATTTTGTAACAATTAGGCTTTTCAGGTTGTTTTTCTATATAATTCCTTTTTTATTTAAGAGTATAGTATAGTTTTTACCCTTAAAAATCTCGTTTTTATTTTTATAGATTTTATCATAAAAATTAGATTAAGCAATAATCCTTATGACACATATTTTTGCTTAATATAATCGTTAAGTTATTGCATTTTTAATGTACTAGAAATGCTCGGGTGTCATACAAGGTGTCCACCCCTAAAAAGAAGGTTCAGAGACTTAAATGGAGGTGGGATAGGGGGCTAATATTAGCCCTGGGCTGAGGATGAAAGGCGATGAATCGACACACCTTCCCCAACTCGGGCCTCAAAGCAATATGCTTATACCTTTTTTCTTCTTATACATATATTATATCTAAAGCTATTTTTAATCTAATAGTAATGAATTTTAAATTTTTAACAGTTGATTGTTCTTAATACACTATACACAGCCCCCATCCCTCGTCATTCTCCTCACTTGTCCTCCTTATGAGTCTCGATGCCATCAACAACCACCCCAACATCTTTGCCCAACCAAGACCACCATACTCCACAATCATTGCCTCATTGAGAATTGAATCCTTGATAAGTTTGCTATAAACCATAATTTGTTCTTAATGGGTGCTTAAGGGGTCCGTTGAGGATAACGTGTACTTTTACTTTTAAGCAGTTAAAAAAGAGATGTATAAGTTAAGGCTTCTTAATTAATGTTTAGATAGTGCATAAAAAGTACCTTTTGATTTCATAAGAGCTTTTGAGTCTGTTTGATTAAATAAGTCAAAAGCTTTTATTGATATAAAAAGTAGCATAATTCAAAGATATAAATAGAATTTTTAATTTGTTATTTTTAAATATAAGGTCAAAGGTGTAAAAAAAAATAACTTTTTTATAAGTATTTTTTTATTAAGCACCTTTGACTTGGCTTTTCTAATAAGTTCTTATAAAAGCCATAAATAATTTTTTATCAATCATCCAAACGAGCTTATAAATAGCTTTTAGATAAAATAAGCCCTAAATAACTTAAAATAAGCCATTCCAAACAGGCTATAAGGCTTGTGGAAAAAGCACTCTTAGTAGGGATCCCCTGATTCCTTTGCCCGCATGCATTGCATTTATAGCAACAGTTAAAGAGTCAAATGAGATTTATTTTGAGTTCACAAGGTACAAATTAATAGTGGCACACAATTGGAGTTTAAAAAGGTTTATAAACTTTTTAAAAAGTTTATTAGTTAAAATGAGATATATGTGGTTGAGAGTTGGGGATAAATAGACTTTCGAGTCTTCAGGACAAAGCAACAAAACTCCAACTTTTCCAACACATGCTTGGAGAAGAGGCAAATTGCATTAATAGAGATAACATACAACTGAGGGGGACAACAAGACCTACAGGATTTTATGTTTTTTTTGGGAAAAATTAAATTGTACAAAAAACCCCTATAATTATGGGAGAGAGCTTGAACAACGTGTCTAGGGTGGCAACACTTCTTGTAAATACACATTTAGACTACTTAACACTAGAGAGAGATCTTAAGAAATCTGAGGAAAAGGGAAAGTGTGGAAGTGCCCTTTCTTCTCACTACTATAATTATGGAACAAATTGGTCTTGTTTTGAAATCTCTTTCAGACAAAGCCCGCCTAATACTAATTAAAATGAATGCAACATTGTTTTTTGGGCAACCTCTAAATGGATTCTTGGTAGATCCTCCCCACAACCAGCAATGTGGTTGTTGTTAGAGAAGGTGTACAGTTGATTCAAATATTTGGTTTATATAGGGCCCGTTGGGAAGGGCTTCTTAATTGGTGCTTTTGGCTTTCAAGGTGCAAAAGCTGTTTTCAAAAGTGTTTGGATGATCTATCAGATGTGTTTTAATTCTCCAGAAGTGCTTTCTATTAAAGTTACAAAATATGGTTTCTCAAAAAAGTACTTCTAAAATAGACTTTAAAACTTATGTTGTGTTAGAGTTTTAATAATACATTATAAACTTAAATATAATATTTTTGTAACTTTTTATTAGAAAAATTAAAACTATTTTGACCTAAAAAAACTCTTTTAAAAATATAATTTTAAATATTTACTGAAAAATCATAACTTTTGTTTTTCTTCGACTAAAAGTTCAAACACAAGTTCTACTAAACAAGCCCATAATGTGGTCCGTGCTTCTAAGACTAATATCGTAGATGACATTCAAAAATATTCTTTTTAAGGAAAATTCTACTATAAGACCCCTTAAAAATTGGTCATCAATAAGACTCATTTTATGTCTATAAGATAAAAGCAAACGGTCAAAAAATTAACAAGTTTATTTATACAGGATTTATCAAAAATCCCATAAATTAAAAATTCCCATACAACATTTTCAAAAAAAAAAAAAAAAAAAGCCGCAAACAACTGTATTGTACACCCCCACAAGCCACCAATCCCTAAAAAGTCTGCCACCACTTATCATCGGAGATCATCGCCGCTCTGATCTGCCATCAAATCTCTGTCGAAGACCCCAACCTATTGCTCGGTAGAGGTCGCCAAAAAGGCCCACGCTGACAGTTCATTGAGCGCGACTCTGGAGCTCAAAACTCTGTTGATCGTACACCCACAACGATAGATCTCCGTCAATCCCAACCCCTTCTTGCTGCCTCATCACCGTCGCCTGCAAACCCGCCCTCCCCCAGATCACCGTCGCTCTCGACCCCCTTATCCTTCAGATCATCGTTGTCCGCGCCCCCCTCTCTCTCAGATCCTCCCTTCCCTTAGGTCGCTATCGCCCACAGGGGAAAGATCTTTCAGCTTCCGTGAGAAAAGAAAATACAAAAAAAGTTGATAAAGGGAAACATTAGGAGAAGGGGGATCGCACCATTGTGGCATGGCCGTTGGGGAGGAAAGGTAGCATTGCACAGTCGTCGAGGAGCGTCTTTGGGAAGATCGAACCATCTTAAAGGGGATAGCACCGACGTCGGAGGAGGGGTGGTTTGTGCCATCGTCAGCTGGGTTTGTGCTGCCGTCGAAGGAGGAGGGCTTGGAGATAGATTCGTTGGAGTTCCCCACTGCCGGTAAAGACGAGGATGACGTTTTGGAGGTTTGGGGGTGTTCTGGTTCTGTTTTTTTTTTTTTTTTGTAGATCTTTTTTTTTTTATTGGTTCTTTAATTTTTTAAAAAGGATTTTTTAATTTTTCATTTAAAAAGTTGTTATTAAGTGTGGTTAGATCTATTTTTGTTTCTATAATACTATGATTTTGTGCCTTTGACATTGAATCGAACGGTTAAAAAAAAAAAGCTTCATTCAAAAAGAAAAAAGTCTTATCAATAATATCTTTTAGAGAGCCTTATAGTTTTCTTATTTTTAATGCTAAAGAGTTGTAATGTTCCCTTCCTTTCCTGCAATGGGAGTACGGTAGTCCACTTTTTAGCAAGTTTGTTGATTTTTTGTTCTAATGCTTCCTGTTGGATTGACTTTTTGCCTTTATCTTTCTATTTATTTTGCACTAGCTGACCTTTAGCTTAAAAATGGTGAGCAAAATTGAGTGCTTTCTTTTCAATTTGAGGATTTTTTGTTGGCTTTCTTCAGTGATTTAAAACTCTAAAGTCTCAATTCTTTTATTTCCGGGTTAAACCACTAAGATTTATTTTTTTTAATTTGGTTAGAATATATTTTCATCTTTTAAATGTCTTAAAATAATGGTACGAGTACATATATATTTCCATCAAATTTAGTTCAAAAAGATAACATTTTCTAAAAGTAACTAGTACATTGTTAAAAAAAATAACTATAAGATGTTTGGTAAAATTAGTTTTATCTAAAATTTTTGATTGTTATGGTATTGAGTTCTCACATGCTATAATCATCAAGAAAAGTGAGTTTTAATGTATAGTTTTCATATGTTATAGTTTTTAGTTTAAAAGATTTAGTTCTTATCACACTTTTCAAACATCCCATAAGATATATATTTCTATGAATCTTTTTCCTTTTAAATTTGTAAGGTGAATTTAAACACCTCAGGAAGTGTTATTAAAACTAAGATATTTGAACTAAAAATTATAATATATAAGAGTTTTATATTATAAATTAATAAAATTTTATATAATAATAACTAAAACATTTTGGATACAACCGATTTTATTAAACATTATTTTGCAGTGATAATATTTATTAACCATGCCTCATATGTGATTTCGCAAAGTTTTGACATCCTCATGGGAAGCACAGGAGCTGAGGCGCATGGTATTCCTTTCTACCACTGTCAAAACCAAAACACGGACCACGGGACTTACTCAACTCAGTACTCACAAGTTCACGAGGCATTTTTGGTGAGGGAGAAGGAAAACAAGAGGAAAAAAAAGCTGCCTAACTATCAACTAACATCACTGCTTCTCCGCCAACCCGAGAGTGAAATACCCCACCAAAAAAAAAAAAAAAAAGAAAAAAAGAAGTTTTCGCCTTTTCTCTCTCCTCAAATCTACTGTTTCCGTTTTCTTGGGTTCTCTTTTTTTTTCATCTTCTGGGTATTCCAGATTTCCCTTTGGGACGTCAAAATTTTGGCCATCGGATGAGAAATCCGGCAAAAGGTAGTCAAGAAGAGGAAGACTACGAGGATGATGATTTTGGGTCCAGGAAAGAGGGGCCTTCTTCCTATACCAACAACTCCAACAATAAAGGTATTTCCTTTGTTTTTGCTTTATGGGTTTCTCTAGATCCGAGTCAAAGAGATATTTTTTTAAAGGGAATTTGCTAGTTTATGCAATTGGGTTTTCTTTGTTTTTGGTTGAAGTTTTTTTTTTTTTAACCAGGTACCGTGCAATTTCTTTTTGGACGATTTGTAGTTTAGATCTCTTTTTCAGAATTCTAATGATTTGAAAGCCTGAGTTTCCTTGAATTATGGGTACTTTCGGCCAGTTCTAGGGCTTTATAATTATTGAAAATTGGAATTTTGCTTAGATGGATTGTCTCTGTAGTAACCTGCGGATTACATAAATTACTTGTGTTTAAAAAGTCTAAAAATTCTAATTTCTTTAACCTTTTTCGTTTTCAAGTTTTTGCATGCTATTGGAGATGGAATTTACCATTTTGAATTTCTTGTTCTTTTTTTTTTTTTTTTGTTGATTCTGGTTTTTGACTTTGAAAACCAGATGCTAAGAATAATGATAAGGCTAATGCCATACGATCAAAGCATTCAGTGACAGAACAGAAGAGGAGGAGCAAGATCAATGAGAGGTAAGCACGAAAATGCATTGTTCAATCACTTAATACTTTTGTTGGAAAAAAAAAAAGAGGTCTAAAACACATGCATATGAACATCTAGTCACAATAAGTTTCGGCTAAAGAATTATTGGTTTAGGACATGTTTGTACTATCCAAGAATATGTAGTTTAAGTAAACTTCCAATTCACAATTGCAAACATCTTTAGCATATTGGAGAAGGAAATGAATGTTACCTGTTCCATTTTATCTGCATAAATTCTGGTTGTGCTGGTTCTAATAACTATGAACATTCATTTGCTTGAAGAGCCTGAGTTATGAAGGGTAATTAAAGTATTGCGTATGAAGCTTGCATAGTTTGCTCTGATTGATGGTAAACTTCATATAGTTGTGTACCACTTGATAGTTGTGGGGAGAAATCAATTTGGTCCTCATGTTTGATCTGGTAGGAGTACTGTTTAGTTTGCAAAATAGGACTGGATTTGAAAAAATGTCCAAACATGGGCTCATTCATATGTTTATTTTGTGTCTATTAAGTTGTTGATAGATTGTGAAAGCTGTATTTTGTTTTCTCTCTTTCAGATTCCAGATACTGAGAGATCTTGTACCGCATAGTGATCAGAAGAGAGATACAGCATCATTCCTGCTAGAGGTATAAATGTTCTCGACATCTGAGACAAGCCATAATATATCGTTAATAACTTATTGTCTGTTGAAAATGCTGCATATGGTGGCATAATTGATTGATTGTCTGGTTTCATTTCAATTCACATGCAGGTGATCGAGTATGTTCAGTATCTACAAGAAAAGGTACAAAAGTATGAAGGTTCGTACCAAGGATGGAATTCAGAGCCTACGAAGTTGATACCTTGGGTAAAATTCTGATTTGTGTCTTTATACATTGTCCGGGTGTAGGGCTCTAGCATACTTGTTTATGGGTGAACGCTCAGTGGAAATGTGTTAAATTTCTGCTCTTTTGTTTGCTGCTTCCCGACCTTTATGCAAATATACAAGTCTAAAACCTTATTACTAATAGATGACAGATAGCATGTCGAATTAAATTGGTTCTTGTGCAAAGGATTTTATTTTATTTTATTTTGGCCTTTAGCTAATATGATTTACTTGACTTTTTACCTTGTGACATGAATGAAACATGTCCATGTTTGTATGTTTATATATGTAATTTTTTTTAGTTGAACTTGGATTTTTTGAGGTTTGTGCCTAATTATTACTCAGGTTTGGGATGGATCATTTTGGGTGCTTTCCTTTCTAGAATAATTTTAATTTAAGCGATAATGCATTGAGCTCAGCTTTGTTTCAGACCATTTTGATCTGAACTCTGCTGGAGGATATGCCACTGCCATACTAGGGTCACTTCGTAAGTTCGTAATTTAAGTTTATTTGGCTGCTTCAAATAATTCTGCATATAACATCTTCATGTGTTTGCATAAAACAGAGAAACAGTCACTGGCGTGTTCAGAGTTTTGCCGGTCATGCTCAAGCCATCAAGAATGGACCAGCTTCTGCGTTTCTAGGAAAATATGATGAAAACATCTCAATCGCCCCAACTGTGATAACAAACACACAAAATCCAGTTGAATCTGACCCTAGCAAGGCCTTGGAGCGTCAGCCTGAGGTGGCTGGCAAGGGGATTCCTCTACCGATGCCCCATTCAGCTAGTTTGTCCAGCCCCACAAGAAGTGATGCTGTGCTTGCACATCCTCTTCAGGTCTCAGATTCACAATCAACTCAGTGTGCCACGACAAGTGATGCGCAGAACCAACAGGAGGATCTCACAATTGAAGGGGGAACAATTAGCATCACGAGTTCTTACTCTCAAGGGTGCGTGTTTCTCTGAACTCAAAAAGTTTCTTTCACTGACATATATTTCCATAAAGATGAGTTACTCATGTCTATGCATGTCAAGAAAATTGTTAGAGCTCACTCACTTGCTATTGGCTGCGAACAGGTTACTGAACACTGTTGCTCAAGCGTTGCAGAATGCGGGCTTGGATATGTCACAGGCCAGCATCTCAGTGCAGATTGATCTTGGCAAGCGTGCAAATAGAACTCTTTCATCTGGAACTTCCATCTCTAAGGTATAACTTGACTCTTAAGGTCTGCATCCTATGGATTTCATCTTGGATTGATTGGTTGGTTAATCTGGAGAGTCAGATTCATTTGCCTGTGTCACCTCTCGTGGGAAAGGCAATCTCATTTTGAATCCGTTTTCCAGGATTATGAAAATCCCGCTTCTAGCAATCAAACAATGACACATCATCGAGACACGGGCGGGCGGGATGATTCAGATCAAGCTCAAAAGAGGTTCAAGACATGATGAGTAGTTTTGGCATCTTCGTTGGTCATTTTTCAACTTGAATGCTCGCCGCCTTCGTTCCACTTGGTATTTTTGTTATAGAGTACATAAAAATGTTTCGGAATGTATCAAAAAGAGCCTACTAGTCCCTATTTCCTGGTAAATAAATTGGTTCTTCTTCATGTGTGGTGCGTCCGTTAGGCGCCCTTATGTTCAAAATGGTACGAGTCAAAATGATTTGTATTTCCATCTAACTCCAGTCACTCTCTTCTTCAACATTTATGTTAACAAAGTTTGCTTTCTCAAACGGTTCAAAGGATATAAAGGTGCACAAACTGTAAACCAACCAGGCATGCACCGAACACAGGACGTGATTTTGTATGCATCCAATTAGGAATAGAGGGAAAAAAATGTTTGAATGAAATGACCTCTGACATGTGTCATTGAAATCAAAACCAAAGATACAAAGAAAGATTTAAAATGTACATCAAATTCTGATGGCTTGCACCAAATAAAAAGTTATAATAATCTACAAGTGCTGAAATTTAGAATGGAAAAAAAAAACACAGAGAGCCATTCAAAAGGAATCAAAACAACAAAATATTAGCTAGATTAGCTACAAGAGCTATAATATAATTAGTATTCTATGAAAATTGTATGTATATAGTAGTATTACACTGGCTGCATGTTTGATTGTAGTCTACGGTCTTTTACTTTGAGTAAATGGTGGCAAACACTCGTATGGATTACTACAGGAAGTATTGTTCTTCCTTGGGTTGACCCCTAATCTCTAATTAAGGAGAGTGACCTGCTTTTATTGCTTCTGCTAATCCATTCCAACTTAAATTTCCATTTCTGCGCTGGTGTGCAAGATACTCCACAAGCCTTTTCTCTGGAATTATCGTCGGCTTCGACCCCGAGTATCAGTTGCCACACAAAAAAAGAAAAAAGAGAAAAAAAAAGAGTAGAGAATCAAACAATTGATCCAAGTTTACATACAAGGGAAAGAAAATTACATAATTTTTTTTTATGTACATACTTTCTATGAACTTTAACGACTAATGCCATATGCCCTTGTGAGTAGGAATAAACATGTCACTTTCCAATGAGACAATGTAATCCAAAGCAGCCATTTGGTTAGAATGGTTTCGGAAGGGCTCAAGATCTGAGGGTTTTAGCAAAGTCTCCTTTGTAATCTGTTCTGAAAACATGATATGTATACATGAACAACAAATTTATATAAAAAGTTGACAGAAAAAAAAAAAAAAAAAAAAAAAAAAAAAAAAACTAGCTGGTAGATCAAGTATAGTACTAACCAAACGTGGAAAAGGTAATCTTAAGAAGGCCAATCTTCTTTCTTCCCCGTCAATTTCACCAGCAGCAATGTAGATTTGCGTAGAAAAATCTCTATCCCAGAGCTCTTGACACAAGTGCAGTTTCCTCTGGTGTCAAAGGGCGTCCCCCGGCTTTTCTTTTCTTCTCGGAGTCTATTTCTTTTTCTTTCCGCCATGGATAGGCATATCTAATGGATAATTTCCCACACTAAAAAGAATTACATTGTAAAAAGTGATGTTATGCCGTGTATATCACAACTCGTTTCTAAACAACAAAAATATTGCTCATCCCTGACCCCAAACTTACACAATGGTGGGCTTCACATGGTGGTACCAACTAGAGAGGCTTAACATGCGTGAGTACCGAGTCATACATCATCTGTATAAATAAAGGCGCTCTATAAATATTGTAAAATTAATACACAGACGTAGTAACCAGACAATTTTACATAACAATTTTATTAACACGAATATTTGATATGTCGGTAATTTAGACCATTATACATGGTGATGACTATAGTGATTTATGATAAACCAAATTAGTCCCTCATTCTTGTCAATTCTTCAATTTCTTGGTTTTTGCAACCTTATGTGCAACAGGAAAATGCTAATATGCCCATTTCGTATGGGAGGTGAAGCACTATGAACGGACCATTTTGCCTCAGAAGCTTCACAATCTTCCTGCCCGTTTCCTCAATCTCAGGAGCGAATTTCAAAGGAAGCCCATTATTTGGCAGCCTAGTATCAGTTTTTGTGAGGTGAAGGACTCCATGCGTTTCCAGTTTAGGAAGTACCTTTGTACAACAAATACAACATCGTGTGACAATCCATGTTATAACGAAGTGATACACAGACAAGGTCTGCCTGCAGTCATACTTTCAAGTAACAGATAAACACCACATTTATTATTCGCTGTAATTATACTGTGTTGTAAAGCTGCAACAATAGTCCACGAAAGTTTCATTCTTTGGTGTTACATCGAGTAAATCGATGTCATGTTACGTTTCTCATCCGCAGACTAAGCATATATATATACATATATATGTATATATCTTATGCATTGAAATTGAGACCAACCACTTCTTCGTAGCATGTCATGTTAGACCAGCTAATAGGAGGCATGGGAAATAGGGTCTTATGCTTTTTAGGAAGCCTCTTTAATATTCTGTCTTCCTCTCTCAAAGATGTGATGAAATATCTTCGAACTTATTGCCAAATAAATTTATTCAAGTTCGTTGAACAGTCTATATTGAAGTAGAAAACTTTAAAAAAGTAATTTGACATACATTTCAAATTATATATTGTACATTATCATATATATATATATATGTGTGTGTGTGTGTGTCAGTCTGAAATATGTATTGATCCACCTTTGATCATTCCAAAACGAGGTTCGATCTAATTCCAGAACTATAAGCATTGCATTCAAAAATCTTGCAACTGCTACCATATCACAAATCTGTAGAACTGAACATAACATTTAGCTCAAGGTAATTAAGGAGCTGATCATAATTATATTAATAAGGCAAAGATAACATGATCTCTTGAATAAAACAATTAAAAACGTGCATTTTTAGTTTGCAAAATGCACACAACAAATTACTTACACCAGCTCCCATTTGATTCAATCCTCCGTTACTTGAGACCTCCAGATATCCATTGCTCTCATAAACTTCTGACATTTATTGCAATGCAAAACATCAATTCAAAGAAAATAGCTATCTAATAATAGTAAATTTATTGCTATATAAGCTAATGCTTTATGTGTAATAATGTTCTGGTTTTCCTTTTGTCTATGACGTTCAGAATTTATGAAGCATTATAGACCAAGCATAAAGTTATAATCATGTACATCTTCTCCAATTTAATCCCTATATGGATAGTTCTCCATCTTATGTGCCACCACAGCCTTTCTCTCTTCTAAACCAACCTTGGTTTTTCCATCTTTAATTTCCACAGATCGATTTACAAAGCTCAAAAATAGTACATATAATATCTAACAGAAAACAGACAAATATTATTGCATAAAATAAGAAAATATAGGTGCAAAGATGGATAGTCAATAAAACCAGCTTATGAATAAAAAAAAGCGGGCTTGAGGAAAGAATCCACTGGCATATCATAGCAAATATTGCATGAGAATAACGTTGTTGCTTTTATAAAATATAAAGAAAGGAGCTAGGCCTTATTGGCTTTATTATTATTAGTTAAAGCCTAGAGAGTCATTTATACATGATATTATCAGGCATATGCCCTATAATTAAAGAGTGATAGATGCATTAAAAGTGTCATTCAACAAAGTAGAGAAAAACAATTTTGTTTAATCACCATAGTTGACTATCTTGTCTTTCCTTTAAATCAATTTGTAGTTTGGTTTACCAATTCAAATAAAAAAAATTCTAGTTTTGTTACAGTATTTTCTTTTATAATAATTGAATTGCAACAAGAAGTATGAACCTTCAATCCAAACATCCTCTAGTTTTATATATGCTTGAGTAATTACTTCATAAAATATTTTGTCTTGCACTTGAGAGATGGAAATTCATTGCTAGGATCAGCGTCAAATAGTCAGAAAATAATTTGAATAGGGATCACCAAAAAAAAATAAGGTAGTTTCTTTTAATATATAGAGACTCATTGTAAAATTTAATCATTGAGTGTAACACATAATTGTTCTCACTAGATAGAGGAAATGAACTTTTAGAGAAATTTTATTGTAAAATTAAAATTTTAAAATATGAAATTTTGGGAACACTAATATTTATACGGAGTAGTATGCTAACTTAATTAATATCAGACTTTTTTTTAATAAACATGAGACACTTCTTAAAAAATTGGTAATGATTAATTAAAACCACTCGTTTAATTTCATACACTATGTTCTAACTCGTTGGACTTCAAATATAAATTTATATAATTATATTAATAAAGCGGACACTTATATCTTATATAGTGGATATAACTTGTTTCTTTATTCTTCTACCTTTGTTTTTTCCTTTGTGCTTTTTTGCTGAATAATATAGCTGCATGGCTTAATTGTTACAAATTGCAATAATACATAGATTGATCAAAAAGAAACGAGCCAAGAAAAAACAAAAAAAGAGAAGAAGAGCTTGTCCAATATTGCAAGCAAATAAATACAATAAATCAGAAAGGGAACGCGTGGTGTTTGATATATATGTCTTTTTCCTTGCTTTATATCAACATTAAAGTGTAATATAAGCACTTTATTATCAGATCACTGGAGAAATAAAATAAAGAGACGAAAAATGTTAAGATATTTAAATTATACGTGCTCATTAAAAAAAATAAAGAGATAAAAAAAGAGATGCGCAGTTATACGTGTGATAACAACGGAGTAAATGCATGATTGAGCTTTGTACAACCACATATCAACCAAAGTGATAGCTTTAAATCATAATTAAGTAATCAAAATTATATTAGTTGGGACAAGACCTAGCCATGAATTGAAAGTAATATTCCATCACTTAAAATTGAAGGAAATTTTAAATTAATGAGAATTATTAATGGCTATAATTGTATAGAGACATCGAGAATGACACCTTCACGAGTGATAACTATGGAGAAAACTGTGATATTTAAGCTCTCATTTTATTTATTTCTTTATTTTGCTAAGGGCTAGTCATGACGAACGAGTAACAAACTAGCTATCTGTTCCAAAATTCACACCAAGAAGCATTCTCCACTTTAAAATATAAATTATATTTTATATTTTTGTTATACCTTAATTTTACTAGTGAAGGTCAATCTTTCTACGTCATCAAGTCAAAAATTAAGAACTCAAGTCTACTATTTTTAAAGTCATTTAAGATGCTCTAGCGATTACCGATAATATAAGCCTGGGCAAAGTTACCTTGGGCCTAGGGGTAGCCGTTTTCTAGGACCCAATGGCTCCAATTTTTGCAGCCATAAACAGAATTGTAACAATTTAGCCCTTTGATGAGTATACTTGAGGATGTAGTTAGAACTCAAAATTAGCATGAATTTATTATAGCATATAAGAGCTTTATAGTATAGTCTAATTTGCTATATATTATAGCATATAAGAGTTTTATACTGTAGCAATTAAAACTATATAGTTGAAACGACATTGTCACGGAGCCAAAATTTTTTAATTTGCAATATCAGTGTATAAGTTTTAAAATTTTCAATTATATCCCAACATTTGACTTTTAAGTATATTCCTATTTCAAATTTAAAATTCTGAATAAACAAACAAGCTATACCATTATGTAAATTATATTTTAGGAACTCTAAATTATAAAAAAAAAATGAAGGTAAAAGGAGAGACAAAGTTTACGAAAAATATTGTTATGTAATCATTCTAGTTTAACATCTTGATTTTACAAAATCCTCTCCACAAAAATTTCTAGCTCCACCACTGCTCAAAGGCAATGATAAGCGTATAATTGAGTTGCAAATTTTAGTGAAGAATTCTCTAGGGAAGAAGGAACTCAAGGTTGAACAAAGCAAAATCCTAGTGGACACATGTTAGCAAAGCCATGCCCCTCCTTAATATGCTAGTAAGGTCATATTCTTCTTTACATGTGAGCAAGGTCATTTCTCTCCCTAAGAAACTAGAGGTCATTTATCTTCACAATATGCAGACAAGGCCATGTCCCTCCTCACATGTTAGGAAAGTCATGTTCCTCTTCAACATGGGAGCATTGATATGTTCCTCTTCGACAAGTGAGGAAGGCCATGTTCCTTTCTTTATATGTGAGCAAGATCATATCCTTCCTCAACATGCTAGGTGCAATGCCATGTCATTCAATAAAATATGAGTAATTTCATATCCCTCCTCATGCTAGCAAGTCCATGTCCTTCCTTAATGTGCTCGAAGCTTGCCCTCCTATGTAGGCCACAACCTTACCGTATTTTAACACTCACCTTTTTTAACACTTGTAGTAATAAAACCAGTCTTAGTCCCCATCCCACAATGTCCCTAATATGCGGAGTAACTGCTCGCGTAATCTCCATCATGCACGAACCCGAGTAACCATATATGAGATCCAAAATCTCAAGATTAGAGGAAGAACACGAGTTATTTATATATCCGAAGATGAAGGGCCTAGGGTGAACCACATCTAATGGTTATCGACATCAAAGGACTCCTATAAATAGAAGAAGGTTAGGATCGAACAATGACTTGAAATCTTGTTCTTCTAGAAGACTTCAAATAGTTCTTGCTTACATTCTATATTGAGAGAACGTGTAATAGAAAGTTCGAAGTTATAATCCTCGAAATTCAATAAAAAGTTCAACAACCATAGGAGACAGGTTACATTAAGCCGAACCATTCTAAACCTCTATGTCGTTCTTTTAGCTTTGATTCATATTTGTATGTTTGTGGTTGTTTGACTTTTTTTTGATCGAATTTTAATTTGAAGATTTAGTTTTTCCGACATTGACAAATTTTCACGTCACATGTATGAGAAAAAATTAGAACCAACGAATATTAAAGTATTTCCTTGTGTTAATAAATTAATTTTGGTTCCATACGTGCATTTATACGCGCACACATATATATAATTTAGAGGACTATTTGAGTCTGTCCGATGGGTAGAGTGGTCTTCTCAATAGCCCCAACACATTCCTCTGAAAAACCGTGCTGGGGAGGTTGGACAGGAACCAATACTATGTTGCTAATCTTCAGTTTGTCATAGGCCTGTTTGAACAAGATATCGGTTGAACTCCCGTTATTGATCAAGACGCGTCGGATAGTGTTGTTGGCAATCTAAGGCTCATAGACTAGAGCATCATTGTATACGTCGATGAGTTTGTCCGCCTTTGCCTCCATGAAAGTGGTCGGCATGTCTTCTTGTGATCACAGTTTGTTATGTGCTGGAATATGTCCATAAGATTTCCTCTCTTAACCAGCTGAGCTTCTCGAGTATAAGTTTGCTAGCTGCTCATGGTATCCCCAATGACTGGTCCACCAAAGATTGTGTACACGATGTTCAACAGATCTGGGTCATTCATACCATCTTAGTTTTGTCTTCTTGGCTACTTTTTGGCTGGCTGGTCGTTTCTTTTGCCGTTGTTCCTGGGGCCAAAACTCGTTCCACAAACTCCCACAGTTGCCCCTCCCTAACAAGCTTATTGTTCTGGTCCTTTAGCTGAATGCATTCTCGGGTTGTATGCTCAACATCCTTCTTGTAGAATTTACAGTATTTGCTCTGGTTCATTTTCACTCTATTCCCCTTCAACGATGGGGTCTATTAATAGATTTTGGTTGCTGACTTGGTTTAGTACTTCGTCAATGGTAGCAACCAATGGCGTGTAGTTTTAGAACTTCTTAGTGGGCGGCTTATTAGTTTTTTTCTTCTTTTTTTGATCGGTTGTCTCTTGGTTAGGTGAATCTTTCTTATTCTACTTTTTGTTTTTACTCATTTCCTTATCTTGGCGATTCTTCATATAATCCGCAGCATCAATGTTCTGTTGAGCATACAAAAGTATCTGAGATAAAGTCCTTGGCTACTCTAGGACAAGTGCCTAAAGTAATTTTTGGTTTTGGAGTCTTTCTCGAAATACGTGCTTTAGTGTTCCATCCTCCATATTTTTCACTTCAGGGGCAGCTCGGGTGAACCAATTGATGTAATCCCGAACTTCTTCATCCTCCTGCTTAACTGCATATAGGTGTGTAACCTCTTTCTACCTCAACCTTGAAATGGCAAATGTTACCGAGAATGCATTAGAGAGCTGCCGGAAAGAGTTTATGGTGCTCGGCTCTATTTGTCTAAACCATTACTAAGTCGAATTAATCAATGTCAAAGAAAATGCCTTACACATGGCTGTGTCGCTAATGTTTTCGAGCAACATGTGCCCTTGCTAAAGTTTCAAGTACTCATCGACGCTGGTTGTCTCGTTGTGTGCCTTTATTAGGGGCACCTTAAACTTGTTCGGCAACAGGGCTCTTGTGATAGCCTTAGTAAAGGGCAAATCTGTCATTCCTATGTCGTCGGTGCCGTATCGATTATTAATGATTTGGTCAATTTGTTGTTAGAGGTTCTGAATGTTGCAACTTATGGTGTCTTTGGGCAGATCTACTCGATACGGAGCATCGTCTTGCTGATGGTTATTGTCTTGAATAGGTAGCTAGTCTTGGGTTGATCAGACTCCTCAGTGTTTGAGCCTGTCAAAGACTAAGGCCCAATAATCTTGAGGTGAGGGGTCTTGGCCAACCTAAGCTTCAACAGGTCATTATCAACATTCAATTTACTCGTGAAACGTGTGCTAAGGCCTGTGTTTGTGGCGTCCATCGCGCGCCCCACCTCAAGCCTCCATAGGACCCACCTTGCGGTACCCTCGGATTTATGGCTCTTATTGGTGAACCATTTTCGTGCCGTCCCACTCATCCGTACTGTCCCTTCTGGGGCCCTCTAGCCCTTTAGGGTTTTTCTTTTTCGTCCCTCAGGTTCGAACCTCAAACCTCCCTTTAGAAGCATACTACTATGGTAAGCTCCTAGATAGGGTCGTCGGCATTTGAGGCAGCTCCTTTTGCACTGACCTAAACCTAACCAAGACCGGGCTGCTCGAGGCCTACCCTAGCCCCTAGGTGCTTGACTTCGGTTTTGGCCGTTGCTCAATCCCTTCAATCAAGAAGCATCATCTTGGGTTTATCCCCTGGTTACCATGAAGAGATTTGAGTGAATGCTGTAAGGGCATGGTGCCCTCCTTCTAGCGCCAAATGTTGATGCCTTTCTTGTGATTAACACCACGTGCAGTTGCGCATGGTGGTTGTACTACCTTCCCTGCTCTTTCTAGTTTCCCAGATTATACCTGTAAGAAGAAGGAACGCCTCGAAGCTTAAAAAGAACACCGATGTGGTGCCAATTAAGAATTCTCTGACGCTCAAGTTAGATACCTGTTAGGCCAAGAGAAAGGCTAAGGTAGGTGTGTATGAAATTCTGCTTACTTTGAGGATGGAGTAAATGCTCCTATTTATAGTGCTTGTCATGTACCGGGTGTAAGATGGGTTTGCCCCATGACCTGCGTTCATCGTGCTATAGTGTCAGGGTGATAGGTGACGGGTGTCAGAATCTCCTTGAGTGAGGATCTCCCATTTGAGGGTCAAGGTGATGCCACGTGATAGTCCTATAGGCGTCTCACTTTCATGTGTGGAAGTGTTGTTCTCCTCGATCAGAGGTCCTTGGCTCCCGACTAGAGCACCCATGCGGGTCAGGTGTGCCTCCCTTGTTAGGTCATTGGTGGCACCAAGATGGTCCTCGAACATGCTCGCCGGCTAGATGGCAATGACAACTCCAATGGTGGAAACAAGATGGTTTCATGGAGTAGGGTGGTCGGCAAGCCCAAGGAGAGGTCCTCGGACAATATGCCAAGCAACCCCCCCCCCCCACACACACACACACAAGAAACCATCCAAAATTAAAACAAAAACCACATGTTTAGTTAGGTTTGGTTTGGATTGGACAATTTAGACATATTAGCTAATTTTTTTCAAGACCAAAATGTATTCTTGTAGTTCTACTCTTCATTCAATGCACTAAAGCTATTTAGTCATGCCACTTTTTAAATTTGTAATATATTTGTTTGTAAATTTCATGTTCAAATACGCCATAAATACATAGATTAAAAAAAGTTATTATCGCCATTACATAACCATTACTTCTAACTATGCTTTGTTATCAACTCCTCGCACAAAAATTGCTTCAAAATGGGGCTCAACTTTGTGAGGTAATTATAAATTTATCCAGTCAACAGAATAAAGAAACAATTTATATCCGATAGCACAAAAATTACACTTTAATTAATCACCTATTACCTACCCATGTGGACCATTTAAGAGTACATCCATCTATTTAAGTCGCTAAGAACAGGCACACGACCAGGCGTACCGAAGTTAATCCCTGATTATGTTTTGCATTTATATAACTGCGTGTAATGTATCTTTTCATTTGCGTGTGACGGAGGAAATTAGAAAGATAAAAAGTTAACAAAATGGTAACATGACGTCAACTTGGGCGTTTTGTAGCAGGCATTGAGTCCTAATATGACAAGAAAATATTACCTAAAGCATACGAGAGACAGATTCCAATTTGAACACGAACCAATAAATTTCTAAATATGACTGCAATGGAAATGATCGGTGGGCAGATGATTTATTATATACAATCTCCTTTTGATTTAAAACCATTGGCATTTTTCGTAGGCTAGAACTATGTAAAGCACTGTTTTTCCTTTTAATTGGAAAAAAAAAAAAAAGAATTATTGGTGGGATATATCTCATCCTCCTCTCTTTGATATTTACGGAACCACCAATAAAACAATAATTACGGATGTGACTCAATTCCATTCAAACGATTGGTTTAATTTCAGTCCCACTAAATAACATGCCCAAAGTTAAGGCTACTAATGGAGGGTGACTTTAAAATGAGGCTAGGGATGTCAATGCAAATGGTGCCCCGTTGCGCCCCACCATGCCCCTAATGGGGTGGGTTAGTTAATGGATTGTGGGGCAGGGCGGTTCCACGTGGATACGAAGACTTCATATAGTTCATGTCGGTTGTGGCCGGGGATGATATCCGGGTGATCTGTTGGGATTTGATCCGCCTTGCCCCGCCCCACTTATTGAATGGGGCAGGTCAATGCAGGGTAGGTCAACAAAAAAACAGCCCTACCCCGACCCATTGACATCCCTAGATGAGGCTATGGGGCCATTAACTGGACAAAATCTTAACATAAAATTAAGTATCTAATATTAAACCCATCTTGATATAGATCAAGAAAGAAAGACATTCCAACCATTTTACCACTTCCAATACTATATACACTAATTTACTAACTTGGTGCAAGGTCTCAATCTTTGTTTGCATTAGAAGCAGCAAAAAGAAACATATTCTAAAAAACCAACTAATTATACAGATCAAAAGCAATTGAAAATCATAATATGGGTATGTCCATTATTTTCCAAGCACAATTACTCAACACCCTTTCCTAGCTCTTTCAATGGGATCCGGATAAGCCCATTTATGACATTTCAACAAACTAGTAATTACGATTAACATTGGATATCATCACTTTTGTAAAACAAAAAGAATTAAATATTTTCCCCCTTTATTTATAAAAGTTCAGATTTCAACGTTACAATATTAAGCGGTAAAAGGTGGCAAGCATGTACAGTAGCTTAGAAAATTATATATTGATCGGTTTTACCGGATCAGAAAGCATTGACTATTTTCTTTGTTATAAACGTTATTATTTTATTTTGTTAAGACTTTCATTGCCTTTGTAATTAAATATGTATCGAGCAGATTGGCATTTTTCTGCCCCAACATGAATTTATCCTTCTAGTAATAAATAAATAAAAAAAAGATTATTTGACATTTGAAAATACTAGTTGAATCCAACTCATTCTAGTTCAAACGGTTTTGTTATAATGTTTTCATCTTTCAAGTTTTTTTTTTTTTTTTTGACAATATTTTCAGTTTGAACTGATAATCTAAACAAGTTATACGAAATCTAAAACTAGAATAAAACTTTTTTTCCAAAAATTTATTTTGCCTCAATATAAATAAACTCAAAAAGAAATATCCTTATTCGAACCGACAATCTAAATGCGCTATACAAAACCAAAAACCAGAATGAAACTTTAGAATATGTTTTGCCTCAATATAAATAAACTCAAAAAGAAATATCCTTGTATGAATTTGTGTGTATAATACATATGCCACTTATAAAGCCCCAAATTAATTTGCAGGTTAACATGTAAAGAAAAAAAGGCAGTATCGTGATCTGGTCCCTATTCCAATCCCATAAAAATCTCAAGAAAAAATTATTCCCCATTTTGTTTCAAAAAGTCCAAAATTATAATTTAAGGTTCTTGTTCAGCAGGTGATAGACATTCCTGAGGATTTGTATAGAAGCAATCCTCTTCCTTTGGTTTACCAGGAACCACAGATCTCTTTGTTGGGTTTCCCATGCGATCTAAATGAGCTGCCTTCACTGCCAAAGAGAACTCATCCCAGCTAATTGTCCCATTGTTGTATTGGTCTATTAGGGCTACTAGCACTTTTCTGTCTGGAAGTATGGTTTTCTTGAACCCCAAGTACCTAAAATCATGAGAAAACCGCTAGATTATCAATCCATTCTAAAAGCTTTAAAACCCACTTGTAAGATGCCACAAAGTTGCAATTACAAGGATTTACAAAGTATTTGACAACGTCGTCCAACTGCTATAATGTAAAACTCTTACATGAAACATTGTAAGCAAACGTAGACTACAGTATAAAGCTTTCATATGTTACAATAAATTTGTTTTAATTTTTAGTAAGATTAAGCTGATAGAAGGCAGACTAACAATAGCATTATGCTCTAACAAAAATAAGCATTAAGAGATCCTAAATCTATTTTAAGCCAAAATTGTCAAATATGATCTCCCATTTATTTAAAGTGAAGAAAGACACAATTTGAAGCCAATAAATATTACTTTTTCTTTATATACCTTCTGTGGCCTTCAACAACTTTTGCCATGTTTCCTCCATAAGTAGGAACAAAGATGTCACTCTCTAATGAGACGTAATAATCCAGCGCCGCCATCCGGTTCGAATAGTTTCGGAATGGATCTAAGTCTGAGGGTGGCAACAATGTCTCCTTCCTTACCTGTTTAACACATAAAAGAAAACTCAATAACAAACTTATGAGATAGCATATGCATATAATGTGCAAGAGTTTATACCAAGTTTGGAAAAGCTTCTTTAAGAGCTTTCATTCTCTTGTCTGCGTTGTAAATTTCTCCAGCAGCAATATAGACCTGGATGTTCCGATCAATGTCCAAAGCGCGCAATGTCAGCGCCGTCTCCTCCGGAGTTAGAGGGCAGAGTCCGGCTTTTCTTTTTGCTACAGAATCTATTTCCTTCTCTTTCCACCATGGATAAGCATATCTTCATAACCCAAAGAAAAAAAAAAAAAGAATGAGTTAGTGTGCTATGGTAAATTGTATTGTTGCTTGTACTCCAAGGCAACTCGCATACCTCATTTTTGTCAAGGCGTCGATCTCTTCTTCGTTGCAACCTTCATTGCAACCGGAGAACGCCACCATGTCCATTTCGTACCGAAGATGAAGGACTAAGAAAGGGCCCTTTTCCCTCAGAATCCCAACGATTTTCTTCGCCAATGCCTCAATTGGCGGTGCGAATCTTAGAGCATGGTAATTTGCGCGACAACGTAGTTTTTGGACCTCGTCGGGGATCCCATTATTAGCAAGCCTAGCATCAGTTTTAGTGAAATGCACAATTTCATATGTTCGTAAGCGAGGCAGGATCTGCGGATCAAAGGTCAAAGCAAAGCAGTTTAGCAATATATCACTCAAGATCATTTCTTAAAAATGACCACCATTTTATAGCGTTATATTTTCTTTTATTTCCTAAAAAAAAAGGAATCAAATGCAACCACATACGAAACAAAAAGGAATCTAACACGTATTTTTATGAACTAATATGTAAAAAGTTTAAAGTCACGTCAATCCAAGCTATATTGGACAGATTGATAAGAGACATAATTTCAGTCTCGCTACTTATAATAAAAATTGATCCTTTATCATTAGCTGCTAGGTGAAAGAGTCCTAATAGATCATTTTTTACCCGTACGCTGCAACCACCCGTGGTCGGTCATAGTCCTAATTATAAGAAAAAAGACTTCATTTAAAAGAAAAAAGAAAAAAGAAAAAAAGTTAGTTACCACGTTATAGTAGTATGTCATGTTGGACCAACTTATGGGGGGCATGGAATAAAGCGAGTCCCTTTCTATTTTTGCCTTCTGCTCAGGAGGCAGTTCTTTCAGTATCCGAACCTCGTCTCTTAAAGATCCAATGAAATAATCGACATTGAATATATCCGCGAATTGGCTGATTATCAGATTATCAAAAACAAAAACAGATCAGAAAATTTTTTACTTCTAATTTGATGAACTGATCAAAATAACAAAAAGAAGGGGCCAATTATTGGTAAAACTGGAGTAAATAACACTAGACATTGACTTTACCTGAAGTCATTCCAAAAGGAGGTGTTATCTAACTTAGGAACTATAAGGGTCACATTTAGATATCTTGCAACAGCTACCATGTCACATATCTGTAGAAAATAAAATAAAAATCATAGAACAGGATTTTACAATTAGCTTCTCCCCCAATATATATTTGAGACGAAAAAAAAGTTGTAAAAAGAAAAGGAATTTATTACTTACACCCGATCGCATTTGATTCAATCCTCCATTAGATGAGATAATAAGATATCCATTGTTTTGGTAAATTCCTGAACAAGACAATATATACATAAGAGCCCATCTATTTATAAGCTATGGCTTCATAAAGGGATACAAGGGGATTCTCAAAAAAAAAAAAAAAAAGTGTGCTTGGGAATGTAGTTAAAACTAATAAGTTAAAACCAGAACACTATAATATATGAGAGCTTTCAATTGTAGCAGTAAGAATTAATAATTTAGAATGATGTTCTTAAATAGACAATAAATGGTTATGGTTCATTAAAGTGTCTTACGTGAAGCCCACAGTCTCTTTCTCCCTCTTTTGCATATTACAATTCATATACTACTTTTTTATGAAGTAAATTCAAATTTTAGAAGTCCAGACATTCACCAAAACTCTTTAGATTTGTTTAATTAATTTCAAATTTGGTTGTCCCTAAAAAAAAGAATTAGGAGTCCTTATACTACTCAAGATGACATAAAACTCCTTCCAAGCTTACCGTAAATTGCAACTTTGTTCCTTCTATCACTGAGACATTAATTTTTTAGTAGTATTAATCACTCTTGCTTCTTGGATGACTCGTAGGCACCAATCATGTGAACCACAAATGATTAAAACCATAAAAAAAATGACGTCTCAATAACATAAGTAATAAAGTTGCAGCTTACAATAAGCTAGGAGGAGGAGGAAGAGATACGTTCTATTTTGAATTGTAGGGCCAAAATGAGATAAATATTATTCTTTGAAGCCAAATTTAAAATTAACCCTTTATTTTTTTTTCCCTTCCCTGGCCTGCGTGATACTTACTTGGAGGAGGAAAATGGTTATTGGTAAATTTGGATCCAAAGGAATCATAGAGTGCCTTGAGCTGCATCACAAGAGCCCACATGAGCACTAATGTGGTGAGCCTAACAGCCCAGAGTTTCAACCTGGCTAAAGGTGTCTTGGCAATAACCATTTTCTTCATCATCTTCTCTTCTTTGATATTGCCCTTGATCAAACTCCTTAGCTTTTCGCCTTTGATCCCTCGCAGAACCAAACCCTTAAGTATCTCCGCTTTTACGCCGCCGTACTTCATCTTACTGTACGGCTTTGCATTCTCTTCTGAGTCCCTAAAATCATCATCCTTGTTATATTCCATATTTTTTAAAAAAAATTAAAAAAAAAAAGTGTGTGTATATGTATATGTATGTATGAAAGGAAAACGCCGTGTGTTTTTGGACAAAGTAGGAGAGATTCCAGAAACCAGATTCTGGGGATATGTTTCTGGAAAGCTGGTTTAGAAAGTTTTGCTATTTTCTCATGCAAAAATAGCGGCCTTTAAAAGAAGGGAAAATGAGAGGGATCAGATCAGAAACAAATGAGCATAATGATTTCCTTTTATTGAGCAATAATGGGACCCCAAATGGGATTTAATGTGACAAATATACACACACAATGACCTATGGAACAAGATTTCCTCCCAAAAAAAAAAAAATAAAATAAACAAAGAAATACACCAAGTTGGGAATCACAGAAAACTACACTAGATCTTTGCTAAAAAATAAAGTTTTGTACGCAATATTAAACCAGTATCTCTGCGTGCTTTTCAATCTCTTTCGTGAATTTCTTTTTTGGGCAAAAAAAAAGGGAAAGGAGGAAAAAGATTTTTAAAAAAAAGGAGAAAGAATCTCCTTCATCACTAAAGTTGAGATCTTTTTTTAAATATTAAAAAGTTGATTCAGACCCTAAATTTCTTGATGCTAAGAAAATAAAGTCCTACCAAGTAGCACTCCGTGTCAAAATTGACAACTATACTGGTAGGCTTATTTTATTTATTGGCAACACCTAAGGTTTATAATTTTTTCATAGTAGCATTTTAAGTTTAAAATGTCCCTCTTAATCATATAAACAGAAAATGTTTTGTTAAATAGAGGACTGTCTCGCCATTGTATCATACTTTGTTAAAGTTTAGCAAATTAACTCTCCTATTGACGACTCAAAATGTCCCAAAGTCAAACTTATATACAGTATTATATCATATATGTGAATTTTTGGACTCATAGTGCCGACTTGTAAATTTGAGACAAAGTAGCGATAAATTAGATATCAAAATAAGACTTCTTAAAAGTCAGGGACTAAAATAAAACTTAGCTTTAACGGTTATTTGTAAAATTAATCTTAACATTTTTAACCTTTACTTTTACATCTCTTCTTCAAGTCATAGATAAGACAATTAGAAACTCAATAATCAAGACATTGTAATGGGAAATTAATTTGTGATTTACCTCTAAAATTCAAAACCTTTACATTGTGTTTCAAAAAATATTAAAAATAGATTCAAATTATTTCTCGGGTTTAAAATTGGAAGATACGGTAACCTCCCAATTTGCAAGGTAAAACATTGCGTATCAATTTTTTTCCCCCTTTTTCATACGAACGTCCTATACTTGTTCTTCAACCATTAAATTTGATTCTAGCCAGAGAATTTTTTTGACATTTTGTAAAGGGTTATTATCCTTTTAGTACCTTGTATTATGACAAAACATTAAACTAATACTTTGTTGTTTGTAAAATATCAAAATAGTACCTTACTTTTCAAAAAATATCATTTGATACCATAAACTCATCCTTTAAGATGCAAAACTCTCATTTTTCCTTTTCAGAAAAAAAAATTACTCCTTTAAAAACTTGTATTCAAACAAAGTAAATATTTTTTAGAGTTACATTTTTTTTTTGAAAAAATTGAAACAAATTTTTTTCGTTTGAGGAAAAATTGAAACAAATTAAAATTAAGCAAAACTAATTAAAGGTAAAATGGACATTTCACATCCAAAAAATGGATTTAGATACTAAAATAATATTTTTAAAAGCAGTAAAATATTTTTTTTGATATTTTCTATATATATATATATATATATGTATATATTTATAATACATGGTACCAAAATGCTAGTTTGTAGAATTCAAAGTATAAGTTTTGGATTTCTAAAAATAAAAACACAAGAAAGTGATGTTTTTAAAATGTTCTACATGATGTCTATTTATCATTGTCTATCAATCTGTATGTGCACCTGTTCACAATTTTTTCCTTTGAGTTATTATTATTATTTTTTTGTGGACGAATTTTCGATGAGCTTTTATGCTGCTATGAAACCTGTGAGCAATAGCTAGGCAAATGTTGATCGCTTGTTAAGTTTTAAAAAAATGACCAGATAAAGAAAATTATTGAGGAGGATTGATTTAAAGAAAATAAATAGGCTAAAGGAATTTTGATACGTTGTACCTTTATTATTTTCTCGCAAATGAAAAAAAAAATGAGATAATTGCTAAAATAGATGGCTTAACTCAATAATTTTTTGACATTGATTGGATTTATTATTTTGTGACAATTCAAAATCAATTATAAGTTTGAAAAGCGTAAACAACAAAATTGAGAACATAGAAAAGTAAAAACGATAATTAGGGTCGATTTTGTGCATTTATCACCACATCCACATGTCAATAATACAGGCCCTACTTTGGCACGCAAGTGGGATTATATTTACACACATTTATTAATGGTATATAGAATAAAAAAAGTGTGTCAAATATGAGCAGAATTGACTTCCAAGTTCCCATAAGAAAGCGTAGAAATTATTTCCCAAACTCCTTCTAGTTCTCAAAATTGGTGGTGGAGCTAGTAAGAATTAATTAATTATTTTGTTGCATATCATTTATGAATTTTTGTACAAGTTGTCCTCAATAGATATGGTTTTTATATATTGTGATTTCATGTTATTAAAGGATATATTTCAAAATAACTCCTACTCGATTACAATAAAGCCTTTTGATCTTATGGTATCTAGTTTTGGCACAAATTAATATGATGAGATTTATTGTATCTGATTTTGGATCATTATTGAAATTGTATCTGATTTACCTATTTTTCCCATTTTATTTTTTCCTCCTAGATTTTTTTTTTTGAAGGATCCCTCCTAGACCTTGGAAGAACATAGAAGATGAGATCAATATTGCGCAATTGGCTGGTAATTGGATCGTTCATAGATTTGCGAGGTTTCTAAATGTGTTACAGTTTTTGTGTCTAAATTAGCATTTGTATTTCTCTATGCAGAATGCAGTATTTATTTTTAAAAAAGGATCTGTCTATACGTTTGTGTTATTGTGTATAATTGAAAGCACTGAGATTGGACGTTTAGTTTGTTTGAAGAATCTTGCACATTATTTTTGTTAATGGTGACCTTATACTTAGGAGAAGATTTCAAACTTAATGGTTTAAGCTGTCCACATTATAAAGCTTTCACATACTAATATAAATATAAAATATATTATTGTATAAAACTCTCGTAATACTATAGTGTTTGAACTTATTTTCTTAGTCAGATGGTTCATTCGGCAGTTGGTTTAGTTATTAGGAGAAAGTTTGTCTTTTATCTCATACTTCAATATATATTAATATTAAATCTCATTATTAAACGTTCCCGGCAAAACATAGTTGAAGATCGAATAGCCAGCTCTTTTTTACCATTTTTCTACAAGCATGTTGTCATGTTTCAAACCCAAAACCAGACGGTTTAACATGTGTTACTGCGGGATTGTTCCATTAGAGACGAACATTACTATCATCATCATCATACTTCTCTCTGTATCTATTAGTGTGTTTACAGCTTTATTTAACAAATAATTACGATCCCTTAGTATTTATCCTTTTCCCAAGAGCAAAACTAATGTCAATGCAATATTAAGTACTTAAACTGTATAAAAATAGTATATTTGATGTGTTATTTTGATTTGTACATTAATGTATAATGTTATTTTAAATGCTATATTCACTCTATATCATAAACATTAGGCAATTTCTCTAATAGGAATAAAAAAAAATACCCATCAATGACATCTGTTTTTCAACCGACATATTTACAAATATATATATATATATATATTAACCAAATCTAATGGTTTGAAAACATGCACCATCAGTGGGGATTTTCAGCTAAAAAGTTTCCTCATTAGGCTTTGGAATTTCTGAAATTAAACTTTGAACTTTAAAATAATATGAAAAATACCAATTTTGTAATGATTAAATAAAAAGTGACCACCTAATAGCAATCAAATGTCAAAATTTACCATCTGTTATATTTGGTGTCAAATTTACAACCAAGTATAGCATATATTAAATTTATCACTAAGACTAGTATTATTTGGAGAGTATTCTCCTACTCAAGGACTAAAATTTGACATTAGCAGAATTTAGATTTTCTTACAAAAGAAAAACTTACCCTTATATGGGACACAAAGCAAGGAATATTTTATCAGAGGTAATTTTATGAATTGACTGTCCAAAATCAGAATGGTTATTCATCATCATTCAACATCCCCATTGCTTTTAACAGAAAAGCATAATCATAAGCAGTTTCCTCGCATTGCCCATAACGGCCACCTTCACCAAAATGCCCTCCAATCATACCTGTCTTCCGAATAACGGAGCCAGAACAAGCATGGCACGTACTTTCTCGAACTTTGGCTACTCACTTTCCAGCTTCCCAAACACCAACCCTGAGAAACAAAAATCAAGAACCAATGAAATCTTATTGTGAATAAACAGTAGACATAAGCTAGTAAAGAGGAAAAAAAAACTAGCTAGAAGTATTTTTCCTTGCTTGCAATTACAAAAGTGATAGAAAGCATAGGGAAGGAACCTGCCTCGAGTCATTAAGAGATGATGTGACAAGCATAGAAGGGTAACAGCTTCCTTCAGAGATACTATCGTAAGGCGAGTAGCTTCGGATACATTTGAACTGCGACTTTATTCGAGGATGTCCGACTTCTTCATAATCCAGGACGGTGAGAGGCAAATTATCATCCAACAAAGTGTTGCATACATCAAGAAATGGAACTTGAATAAGAAGATAAACCAAAAATCAGGACTTCACTATATCAGTTAAGCAAATGAAGCCGGTAGAATTCTCTCTTTAGAGAAAGAGACTAACCTTCAAAATCACAGCGCGAAACAGATCAGGGAACATGTCGATAGCTGCTCCCAAAAGAAGCAAAATTAGCAATCACTAGATTCATTAATCAAAAAGAATTATCGTGTCCCCTTTATAGGAATCGTAACTCTAAGCAATTCTATTCAAAGACAAATTTAATTCTTGATAGTCCTAAAAACAAAGACAGTTCTAAATAAATTTTAAACGTTAGATATGGTCCTAAATAAGATAAATATACGTTTACACTTAAAACTATTAAAATTGTCTTAAATTAGCGTATTTCAAGCTGCTAGCCAATGTACATTAGCTTTTGATACGACTAAGTTGATGCACATGCACTCTGACTTTTTGCCTTGTCACCCCTATAGCTATGGCTTAACACATGGCAAGCAATGGCCCTTTAGTCATGTCGTTTACTACTAATTTCCAACCAGGTGAGGGCCCTCAGTCATGTCGGCACTTTGTTTTATACCGCGAGTAGCTATAAGGCTCATACATTGCTCGACGTGTAGAGGTTCTTTTAGTTGCGCCAAAACATAGAGTTGCCTACTCCTGCCTCTTAATGTTTATAATAATAAAAATGATAATAACCATTCCTATTCCAATCAGAAATCAGTGACTGTACAAAATCGAAATCAGAATGGCTTATTCATCATCATTCAACATACCCATTGCTTTCAACAGAAAAGCACAACCACAAGCATTTTTCTCGTGAACCCAATAGAGGCCGCGTTTACCAGACTGCCCTCCTATCAGCCTCGTCTTCAGAATAACTGAGCCAGTACATGCATGGCATTTACTCTCTCGAACTTTGGCCACCCATTTTGCAGCTTCCCAAACACCACACCTGAGAAACAATATCAAGGAACACGAGTTCTTAAAATCTCGCTGTGAACAAATAAACAAGAGGAATAAGCTACTGGAGAGCAAATATCTAGAAGTATTTTTCCTTGGTTGCTATCACAAAAGTGATAGAAAGGAGAGGGAAGGAACCTGCCTTGTGTCATTAAGAGATGCCATGGAAAGCGTCGAAGGGTAACAGCTTCCTTCAGAGATGTTATCGCGAGGCAAGTAGCTTCGGATACACTCAAACAGCGACTTTATTCGAGGATTTCCAAATTCTTCAAAATCATATTGATGAGCCAAATTATCATCCAACAAAGAGTTGCATACATCAAGAAATGGAACCTGATAAAGAGATTACCAAACATCAGGGTTTCACTGTATTCAAGAAAGAAAATTAAGACTTGAACATTTTCAGTTAAGAGAAAGAGATTGACATTCAAAATTGCAGCACGAAACAGATCTGCACGCATGTTGATAGCTGCTTCTACAAGAAGAGACCCTGCACTCCCTCCAATTGCACCTAGCCGATGCACAAATTCCTCGCTAATCAGGTAGTTTGCACACGAGATAAAATCATCTATTGAGTTTTGTTTGGACAACCCACTCCCAGATTTATGCAATGAACTATGTTCACCACCACCATCTTTGTCCATGTAAACCATGTTGAATAAGCTAAAAATACAACACGTCTCAGGCGGAACTGTTGGTTACGATTTAGTCAGGGCCCAATCGTTTAGTAAAGGGCCAGAGTGAGGAATTCAAATTGCAGTCATATTGAATTGAACTCAATGGGAGTGTTGTTCGATTCGACACAGATTGATAAAGAAAACACCACTTGCACATTGCTTAGTCAATTTGAGGTGTCGATCAATTCGATGGTTGTGATTCGATTATTGTATCTGTTCGTTTTGTTTTATATGAATATAAACATTCCTCACCATTGCGGATTTGCTAAGTGTCGATTTGATGGAATCGATGTATGAAACTTGACAATTACAAGAAAGGCCATACTAAGCCACAAAATGAGACGTGGAAAGAAGTCTAACGTTTACGCCCTATCATAGATCAACAAGTATCCTACTACTGCAAGCACAACTATACCCACTCCTTCTATCATATTGGAGCCATGATCTCACATAGTACTCTATATAAAGGGCATCAGCAACTTCACTAAGACATACAGAGAAATTTACAAAAACTCCGCAAAAATACTCTCCTTATATCATCTCTTTCGAATATTTTGTAATTTGTATCTATTCATTTATTCATAGTGAAGAACAGTGGATGTAGCTTTCATTAAAGAGTGAACCACTGTAAATTTATATGTGTGGTATCGTTTGTTTTGCAGCATTGTTTGATTACTTAGAGTTTTGATTTAATTTTCATTATCATTATCCTGATCTTGTTCTTAAAAGCTAGACAGATCCTAATAACAGTGATTTGAGGGCTCAAATTCATGAATAGTAAATTTTAAATTGAATAACTCATTTATATTTAATTGTAAATTCAACGCCTACAGTTTGGCACCACTCGCTGTTGGGCCTTTAGATCGCCAAGTCGAGGATTCTGAAGCTTCAGTATTAGATATGACAGATAGCACAGACCACTAGAATGTACCCGACATGCAAAATGAAGAACCACAGATAGTATCCTAGAGAGACGAATAGATGAAGGTCCTCGCTACAGAGGAGGAAACACTAAAGAAGCTACTTCATGAACAAACGATGCATTCCTAGGAACGCGACATGCAACTTGACCAACTCAGCAGTGAGAACAATTCTCTCAGGAGCCAGATTAGCTATCAGAACTCCCAACTCTCTACCTACTCAAACTACTACCCATATATTAGGTATTCGATGTTCTTGGCGACAACAACCAAGCAATTGTAGTACCAGACGCCACCTCCAACTAGGCAACAACCTTCCTATAGCCCCATTGGAAGGATGCAGCCTCTATACATGACCTCAAGACCTGCAATAGTAATCATAGCCATGACAACTACGATGGCACCAGCGCCGACAATGACTACGACAGCTATGAGCGCTCCTCAAAGCATAAGTAAAGAGGATCCACTAGCAATGTAACGCCCCAAAGTTAATTAAATAGTATTAAGAGTGTTAAATGGTGAATTAGTGTGCCATGATGAGTGTTTTGAACTTAATTTGATTATTTTGTGAAAATTAAGAAACTTTGTGTTAATTTACTCTTTTAGTGATTTTTAGTTATTCTAAATTGTTTTTGATTATTAATTTAAGTTTTAATAAAACAATTTGATTTGAAAATAGAGTGTGGTTGCACACAGTTTTATGCAACTGCTTTCTCTCTTTTCTTCTATTTATTTCACTTTCCTCTCTCTCTCCTCATTTCTCTCGCTCACCCCTCTCTCGTCTCTCTCTCTCTTCCTCTCGGTTCACACACTCTCTCTCTCTCAATCTCTCAAAATTTTTGAAACAAATTTTGTTTTCAAGCTTCGGGCTAGGAGATCGAAGGCTCGGGAGCAAGATTCAACAACAAAAACAACGTTTTCAAGCTTTGATTCGAGGTTAGATTTTAAAATTCAAAGTTTTTCTATTTTTCAATATTTTCTTGCATTTTGAAATTTTGGAATTTCTAAGCCTAGAAAAGCTTCAATCTAAGTTAGATGGACTTAGATTAGCTAGAATGTGAACTTCATTTCATCAAAAACGGATTAGAATCAAGATTTTTCATTTTTCCTCTATTTTCGGATTTTTGTAAAAATCTTGTTTAAAACTTGTTTTAATTCACTAAAAAGTGTTCTACTAGGATTTTCTATTGTTTATGATGATTATCCATGCCTGGGAATTGAGAAAACAGGTTAGATTTGAGAATTTGAATTCGGAACTGCCGAGACCCGTGCGTGGAAATTTCTGAAATTTTCCAGATCGGCAGGCCGAACTTTGTG
>CAMOHE010003635.1:2125-28666 GCA_946598075.1 Artocarpus hirsutus
CCTATTCACTTGAACAATATGCAACATTCCTATTTAATGACAAAACTTATTCTTTACCTTGCAATTGGTTTACCTATTGTTAAAAAGTTTGAGAGAATGACTAATGGGATACATTTACTAATTAGGAACTTAATTTTCAGAAAAGGGAATTGGATTCCTAATTTTAAATTTCTGTGTTTACTTTTGTATTTGGAAAGTGAATGAGATGGGCCCCACCTAGAAATGAGGGACCAAGTTTCTTGCCGGGTGTTTGGCAAAGTGGTGGGAACTGCGGTTCCCACCACAAACTCAGTTATGAACAGTATAAAGCTCTCACATGCTATAGTAACCAAAAAAAAAAATTGCTACAGTGTGAAGCTCTTACCATGCTATAGTAAAAGTGGTTCTCACCACTGGTTCCCACCACCTTCCAAACACCCCATTGATTAAGAGAAACTTATCTCCGGTCTCCTACCTGTAAAATAACGAGCTCCACATCATTTAAATATAAAAATGGTATAAATTTATAGGGACTTTGGACCACTCCATTTAGCAGTTTAACATTTTAAATGGAAGCCCAAATACTTAGCAAGTCCAAGTTCTATACTACCTATGGATAACGGAATTAAATTGCCTGTATCACCTGACTCTAATAATTCCATTTTGGGACCATGTTTTTAGAAAGTGTTTGACAGCATGTAGACTAGGTATACCTGCTCAATTCGGGAAAGCAACAATTGATTATCTAGTGGCCCTATTTCAGATCACACGTTACTATGTAATATAGCTGTGCAAGACAGAAAGTAAATGGTCCTTTCTGCAATTTGTTTGTTATTTTAGGCAAGAAGGGCATTGAGGGCTTTGAGAGGCTTGGTAAGGTTGAAATCATTGATACAAGGACAGTCTGTCAAAAGGCAAGCCACTACCACGTTGCGGTGCATGCAGACTCTTGCTCGCGTGCAGTCTCAGATTCGCGCGAGGAGAATTAGAATGTCGGAGGAGAATCAGGCGCTTCGGCAGCAGCTCCAACAGAAAAGAGAAAAAGAGCTTGAGAAGCTGAGAGATTCTGTGAGTTTCTTCATTCCATTATGTCTGTGAATCCTGGTTTTCTCACAACCCTCTTCTCTTGGACAGTTTTCTGTCATCTTTTTGAATGGCGAAGATCAAGTCAAGATATTTGGAGCTTTTTTTAAAAAAAATAAATTTGTAAATGTGGTATGTTAAAATTATGAAACAGGGGGGAGAAGAATGGAATGACAGCACGCAATCCAAAGAACAAATAGAAGCAAGACAGCAAAGCAAACAAGAGGCTGCTATGAGGAGAGAGAGAGCTTTAGCATATGCATTTTCTCATCAGGTATTGGACTCCACTTTATATATGTTGCTAGAGAACTTCAGGTACAGCATGTTTGGGCACTTCTGAATCTTGATGTTGGATTCTGTTAGAAACTTTTTAGGACTCTGCCTAACAAATCTGATAAAATAGGATGTAGAGGGAGAAACAAAGATGGGAAATGGGAAATCATGAGATATATCTGGGGAGTTCATTATAAGATTTTGTTAGTTTTTAAGTATATTTGTTCAGAATCCTACTTTTTCTTCCTTCTATAGAAACACGTTTTAATTGAGTTCTTTAAAGGATGTAATTTATCGTTGGCCAAATCTTTCAATTTCTCTATTTAAGACTTTAATTTGATCCTTGCCTTGATTATTTTATTACAGCAAACACAGAAGAGCTCATCAAAATCTGCAAATCCCACATTCATGGATCCCAATAATCCCCACTGGGGGTGGAGTTGGCTCGAAAGATGGATGGCAGCCAGGCCATGGGAGAGCCGAAGCACAGTGGAATACCAGGATCGTGCTTCCATAAAGAGCGCAGCAAGCAATGCCATGTCCGTCGGAGATCAGATCACCAAAGCTTATCACCGCCGTGACCTCAGCCACGAGAACAAACCTTCCCCTACTGCCCAAAAACCAAGAGACCAACAACCTAGTCGCCAATCCCCATCTACTCCCCTATCCAAGGCGCCGTCCTTATCGTACGTAACCGGCAAAACCCCAAGGGGAAGTGCCTTTGGCAGCAGGGATGAGGACTCGAGGAGCATGTTCAGCATGCATTCAGAGAGGTATCGGAGACACAGCATTGCAGGGTCTTCAGTGAGGGACGACGAGAGCCTTGCAAGCTCACCTCCTGTCCCGAGTTACATGGTCCCAACGCAGTCAGCAAAGGCCAAATCCCGGATGGCAAGCCCTCTAGGCTTTGAGACAAATGGCACGACGCCTGATAATAAGGGATCTGCATCTTCTGTGAAGAAGCGGCTCTCTTTCCACGCTTCACCAGCAGGGTCGAGGAGGCACTCCGTTCCTCCCAAGATTGACATTGGCACTATTAAGGACGTTGGAGCGCATTTGGATGAAAAAGTCAGTAATGGAGGAGGCAACAGGTAGTCTTTGACAAAGAAAACAAGATTGAATAAAAGAAGAATTGAGCATTTTATATTCGTTTCCACTGTCGTCCCAAGGAATTGTCATCGCTTAAAGTGTGAGCAGAGGAAGGCCAAAAAAAAAAGAAAAAAAAGATAGTTTATCATAATGATTATGTCATCTTCATACTCAATGTCAACCCCATTTATCTTCTTCTTGTTCGTATTAAATGCTGTCATGTGTTTTTTATCATGTTGTAGGATTGGCTTGGACGTTTGGGGGTTGATGTCAGTTAACAGTAACAAACTTTTACGGTCTTAACCAGTTGTGGTGCTGTTTTAAGCGATCCTCTTACAATGATTCTTTTTCTCTCGGTTGTTAAACCTGCTCTGGCTTCTTTTGACTTGCCAAGGGGAACAAGTGCATGGCGCTAATCAACTACTTGTGAAAAAAAAAAAAAAAAAAATCTAGTTGTGATGGTTTATCCTTGTGTTTGACAATTTCTTTAGATTTGTTTGGAATTTTCCGTTAGTCTTTTGCAAAGTAAGGATTATCTAATGAACTTGTTCCTTTTGATAATCTAGGGAAAGAATTTTCCATTTGTTTGAATCCGTCCCTTTTTGCTTCTCAAAGCAAAGAACCTTTATTATTATTTATGTTGATGTTCCTTCAAGTTTCCATTCCTTAGGCGCGGTGGTGTCAATTTGTGTTAACAGGCTAAATATCATATTTACGTCAACTTGTTTATTAATCATGTTAAAAAAACTCAACATGAATACACCCCATTTATTAAATGGGTCAAAAATATCAACTGAAACATGACATGTCCAGTCCGCACAGCCCACTTAAATTAACATGTTGGATGTATTTGAAACGATTACTACACATTTGACATGATTGTTAAAGGAAAAGTAAGAGAGGAAGAGAAAGAAAGAGAAGGATGAGAAACTGCTTCTGCTAAACATCAATTTAAAGACCAATCAATTAAGTTATTATTGTCAATACTCCTTCATAAAAACTATTGAAATATAGAGAAATAATGTAATAGATACAATTCTGATAGGCCTTTAATTCATAAGGTGTATGTTAGGAAGAATAAACATGGCAGTGGATGTTAGTAGCTCAATTGGTACTCGAGATGTAGCTCAATTAGTACTCGAGATGGAAATAAGAACCTCTTAAGAGAGGTTTGAGGTTCGAACTCAAGGGACGCGAATGAAAATCCTAAGGGGCTAGAGGGCCCCAGAGGGGATAATACGGATGAGTGGGCGGCACAGGAATGGTCTACCAATAAAAGCCATAAATCCGGTGGCCCCGTAAGATGGGTCATATGGAGGCTTGAGGGAATACGCCCGGGTCGGAAGCCACAATAAAACGTGTGTTTGATTGTAGCGTCTGGTCCGGGCGTACTCTCTCAAGCCTCCATAGGACCCACCTTGCGGGGCCCCTGAACTTATGGCTCTTATTGGTAGACCATCCTCGTGCCGCTCAATTGGTACTCGATAAGAAAATAAGAACCTTTTAGGGAGGTTTGAGGTTCGAACCCGAGGGACGCAAAAGAAAAACCCAGAGGGGCCAGAGGCCCCCAGAGGGGACAGTACGTAAGAGTGGGCGGCACGGGGATGGTCTACCAATAAGAGCCATAAGTCCGAGGGCCCCGCAAGGTGAGTTCTATGGAGGCTTGAGGGAGTACGCCCGGGTTGAATGCCACATGTATCCTATTGGTTAACCACATTTCTTTTACTTAAATTCGTAACCCATCGGGTTTTCTTTCCCTGTCACTTTAGTAAACTTTATAAACCATTGGTTTACCTTGCTCTTAACTTTATAACCCACCAGGTTACTTTTCCCTTTACTTAATCCCGTAACCCATCGGGTTATCATTCTGTATTTAACTCTAACGTTCCTTAATTGGTCTTACCGTCTTTCTTGACTGGTTAGTTACATAACGTATCACGAAAGAATTTTTGTCTAAGAGCATCTTGTTAATTCGGAGTATTCAACTCCGTTTAGCCGTTTCTTCAAAAATGATAGTTTTACCCTTATCGGGTTTTTCGCCAACTTTATAACTTATTAAACTTTTTGCTTAACTTTTCCTCTCAATTCTTATACATTATGGAAAAATCCGTACTAAGGAGCATTCATCAATATCGGGTGTTTAGGGTTCGTTTTGGCCTCTTTTTTTTTAACAAAATGGCCATTTTGCTTAATCGGTTTTTAAAAATTTTTGGAACCCGTTCAAAACATAACTTTCATTTCTTTACATCTCATAATATTGTGGAAAATAAGAACAATGGTTTTCCATTCAATTAAATATGTTTTGTCAAATTTTACAAATTTGACCTGAAACTTAAAGATCTTTGCATTTTTTCCCTTAACGTTTGTTTCTTTTCTTTACTTGATTAACCTCTTAATCTTAAAAAAAATAAACCTTGTAGTTACACACTACCCACAGAAATGTAGGAACTTAATGTTCCTTCGTGAAAATCCAGTTTTAGACAATTTTATGGTTTTGGCATAAAACACAAAAATCTGTACATTTTTGCCCTCGAACCAAAAACAATCATTTTATACTAAAACATTTAGTTTTTCACAATGAATAAAACTTACAAAAGTACCATGGTCGAATTCTAAATATTTCATAGTGTTTCCATTTCATGAAATTTTGTGCTCAAACTTTTGTAATTCATAACTTCTCAACCATACAGGATTTTGATAATCTGTATATGTTACCTTAATAGTTTCAATGAGTTCGACAACTTTCATGTTTTAACTTTCCTTCAATTCCAACATTATGATGAACTTTTGACTGATTTTCAAATCTGTCGAACTTTTACTTTACAAATTAGCCCTTTTAGAATTTTATAAAACTTTATCCACAAAAGTTGTTTCCTTCATTGTGTTGGAAGATTTCAGACCTTACTTAGAACATAAATTGGCCTCTAAGGCCCTCTAAATCATCATTTCTTGAAAACTAGCGAAACTTTACAATTTAACAAAGTTCAGTCACTTTTTCATTCTTTTACACAAAACACTACTTTTTTTTTCTTTCCATCATCATCATCATCAATCTAAAACATAAACCAATTATGCCATAATATCTTTCTTACATGCCATAGCTCATAACATGCATCCAATACTTGGTATGCATAATAAAATATAAACTTCAGCTTAATTAAAAAGATTAGGATTTTAGAATTATTACCAAGAATTTTTCCAAGCTTTTAGTCCTCCACTTATGAGATTAAACTTGTTTAGATTCTTTTGTCATAACCCATGACAAAACCTAATCAAAACCCATCCAAAATTCAAGAGAAACATTAAATTCCCTAAGAAAAAGTTTAAACTTTTACCTCCACGTTTGCTTATCCTCAATCTTTCACACTTAAACTTGCTTCAACACATGATTTGGAGGCTTATTCTTTGAAAATTTCTTGAGAAAATTTCCATGGAAGGGACAGTTTCTTTGGGAAGGAAAATGAACATTTTCTTGGTTCTTATTTCATGAAGCAAGTGATAAATAAAGCTTGATTTTTATAAATTTTAATGACTCACCATCATCATCATCACTTGTCATCATTTTTAATTAAAAAAAAAAAGTTAGCTTAACTTGGCATTATGTAATTGGGCCACCCAAGGAGGTGTGGTGGCAAGTTTTTATTCATTTTGGTGTTATGGTGGGTTCCATAAAAACTTTTTACATAGTCTAAGTTTATATTGACAGTATTTTTTCTATATCATCGGTATTCCTTCCTATACAACTCATGAGGTCCCACAACCTTTCACACTTATTTATATCCACCATATAATGAAATTCTTATACTGCTTAACTTTATACAGTCTAAATTTATACTGGCAACATTTTTTCTTATACTGTCTGTATTTTTTTCTATATTGTTATGGGCTTACACAACATTTTTTACTTATCCGTATCCTTCAAACAGTATTATTCGTATACTGCTTTTACTTTGAACAGTCCAATTTTTGTATTACTTAACCTTAAACAGTCCAATTTCTCTACTGCATTACTTTTGCAGTGTAATTTTCATACTACATAACTTTATCGGTGCACTTTCTTACATTGTATTATTCTAATACTGTATAATTTTTCATATTATTAGACAATATTTTTTTAAACTTTATTTTTGTGTTAACATTTATTGCAATACATTTTGTAACAGGTGAGCTTTCTAGTTTGTTTTCATATCCTTCCTTTCTCATATAAGACTATGGTATGATTTTTATCCTTAAAAATCTCATTTTTGCTTCTAGGGACTTTATCATAAAAATTGGATTGAACAATAATCTTTAAGTTATTGTATTTTTAATGTGTTAGAAATGTTTGGGTGTTACAATTTCAATGACATGGTATTGGTTTCAAAATTATCAATACCAATTATTCCTACTACTGGTTTTAGGGTATTGTTAGGCTCAGGTGAATTTGTCAAGGGAAAAGATTATATAGAGAGGTCGTATTAACTATGCAAGACTTGACTATTGTTGAGAATCTTTTCCCCTTGTCTTTGGGTAGAGTAGACATTATTTTGGGCATACAATGGTTAGAAACATTGGGGGGAATACATTCCAATTGGAAGACCTAGGTTATTAAATTTTGAAGTGGTGCTAAGGAAGTGGCTTTGAAAGGAGTTATAAATCTTACTGGGTGTTTGCAAGGGTGGTGGGAACTACAGTTCCTACTACTTTTTTAGTTATAAACAGTATAAAGCTTTCACATGTTATAGTAACAATAAAAAAATCCTTACATTGTAAAGCTCTCATATGCTACAGTAAAAGTGGTTCTAACTAACGGTTTTCACCATCCTTCCAAACACTCTCTTAATGTCCTTGGAGTCATTGAAAGCCATGGTCAGAACTTTGAAAGCCATGGTCAGAACTATGAAGCACGAAGGTCATGTTATTTACTTAGAATTGGTTTGTCTTATGGTTGATTAAGAAGGGTTTGAAGCTTCTAAGCAAGATAAGGAGGTTTTAAACATACCAGAAATCTGCCTCTTCACCAAAGTGGGGACCATAGTATGAATTTGTGAGAGGGAACCAATCCGGTTAGTGTAAGACTATACAAGTATTCCCATTTTCAGAAGAATGAGATAGAGAGACTGGTTCGTGAGATGTTGGCAGCATGCATTATACAACCCAGTTCTAGCCCTTTTTCTAGTCCTGTATTGTTGGTTAAGAAGAAGGACAGGAGTTGGGGCTTCTGTATAGATTATCGAGAAGTTATCAGTCACTATACCGGATAAGTTTCCAATCTCAATCATTAAGGAGTTATCAGATGAGTTAAATAGAGCTGAGGTATTCACTAAGCTTGATTTAAAATTAGGCTATCACCAAATAAGAATGAAGAATGAAGATGTTCCCAAAAACGACGTTTTGCATGCATGTAGGACAAATGTTCCAGCTATGTTTCAGCCATTGATGAATGATGTGTTAAAGCCCTTACTGAGAAAATTCATCTTAGTTTGTTTTGATGACATCCTCGGTTACAGCATGTCTTTGGAGGAACATTTGGGTTATTTGGATACTATATTGGCTGTTTTAAAGGGCCACAAGTTGCACATCAACAACAAAAAGTGCTTTTTTGCACAAAAGAGACTTGATTATTTGAGCCATATAATTTCTAGGGACGAGTGTCAGCTGATGGGTCTAAAATCTAAGCCATGGTGGAGCGGCCGACTTCTAGGTCTGTTTAAGGAGCTTCGGGGTTTTCTAGGCCTTACAGGGTATTATTGGCGGTTTGCGGCGAGCTATGGCAGGATTGCATGGGCACTTACTAAACAACTAAAGAAAGACTCTTTTGCTAGAATTCAGGCGCGGAGGGTGCATTTTAACAGTTGAAGGTTGCCATGACTACAGTCGTAGTTCTAGCACTACCAGACTTGTCACAGCCATTTTTTTGTTGAGACCGATGCATCAAGAGTTGGCTTTTGTATTGTTCTGATGCAATTCCAACGCCCAATAACATATTTCATCCAAGTTTTGTCTTCTCATGTACGAGCTAAATCCATTTACGGGCGTGAATTGATGGCCATTTTTCTTGCCGTATAAAAAATGACAACAATACCTTTTGGGTAGGAGCTTTATTGTCTGTACCGATTAATAGAGCTTGAAATTTTTGTTGAAGCAGCGTCTTGTCAGCCTGAACAATCAGAAGTGGTTGTGCAAGTTACTCGGTTACGATTTTAAGATTCGCTATAAGGCAGGAATTGAGAACCAAGCCATTAATGCTTTATTCTACGTATATCCGAGCATGGAATTGATGATTATGTCTACTCCTATTGTTCTTGATGTGGAGGAAGTACAGGCTCAAGTTTTGTAAGATGAGAAGTTGTCCTCCATTCGATAATTGCTGCTTCACAACTTTACGGTTGTTGGCTACTCTTTGATTTCAGGAAAAATTGCTCTACAAAGGCCAGTTAGTTTCCCCTTAAAATTCTTCTTTTATCCCTACTTTATTACAAGAATATCATGGCAGTAAAATGGGGGGCACTTAGAGGTTTTGAAAACTTATAAGAGGCTAGCCGCTGAATTCTTTTGAGCGGGAATGAGGAAGGTTGTGAAGTCTTTTGTTGCTGCTTGTTTGGTTTGTCATCAAAACAAAACTCTATTCTTGTCTCCGAGTAGCCTATAACAATCTCTACCTTTTGCCACTCGAGTGTGGTATGATATAACTTTGGACTTTGTGGAAGGACTTCTAAAGTTAGCTGAGTTTGATTCGGTGCTTGTGGTCATGAATCAGCTCAGGAAGTGTGCTCATTTTCTTGGGTTGGAGCATCCATTTACTGCTAAGGTCATGGTTGTCCCTTTGTTAAGGAAGTGGTCTGCCTTCATGGTTTTATATTGTCCGTTATTTTCAATTGTGACAAGATCTTTCTAAGTCATTTTTGGACCGAGATTTTCAAGCTTCAAGGACTGGCTTGCGCTGAAGTTCCATATATCATCCTCAGACGGATGGTCAAATTGAGGTGCTCAACTGCTGTCTTGAAGCTTATATGCGTTGTTTTGTTTCAACTCATCTGACATAACGGTATGGTTTCTTCCCTTGGGTGGAGTACTAGTACAACACCAGTTATAATGTTTCAGGTGGCGTAACTCCATTTCAGGCTGTTTACAGTTGAGACCCTCCTCTTTTGGTCTGCTTTTTCTCCTAGTTCTATTACCAATGGCTTATGGGAACGGCAACTAAGGACCGTGATGCCATTTTGGATGAGTTGAGGTACCGCTTAGGCCGAACTCAAACTCTTATGAAGGTGTCTGCAGGTAAGAAGCGTAGGGATGTTCACTTAATTGAGGTGGGCAAATTGGTGTATTTGAAGCTTAAACCTTGCCACCATTCCTCTCCAGCTCACATTCCCAACGAGAAGCTTGCTTCCCGTTATCATGGGCCATACAAAATTTTGCCTCGGGTTGGCGTTGTTGCCTAACATTTGCAGTTGCATGTTGAAGCCAAACTTCATCCGGTTTTTCTTGTTTCTCAATTGCGCAAAGCTGTGGGCACCTTAAATCACTTGCAACAGTTACTTCTTTTTCTTTCTTTTGATTTGGGGTTACAGGTTGAATCGTAACAACTGTCGGATTTACGTTACAACTCCACCACTGGCCGGTTGGAAGCTCTAATCAAGTGGAAGATTTACTTGGCTTTAATTCTTCATGGGAGCTTTTTTCAACACCAGTTTCCAGAGTTCCACCTTGAGGACAAGTTGTCTTTGCAGGCGCGATCGCGTGTGTGCGTTGGGGGGGTTGATGTTAATAAAAATAAACATGGCTGATTGGTTGTAATATTGATTTAGTTCTTTTAGCAAGTCCTTTTTAGTTACAGTTAGTTAACTCTTTGTATGATGTCATCAAGACAGGTGGGGGTGGGGAATTATTTAGTTTGTTAACTGATTAGCTGATTAGTTATAGCTTACTTGGCAAAAGACGACCCTAACAATTATCTCAGTTATGAACAGTATAAAACTTTTATATGCTACAGTAAAAAGAAAAAAGTTGTTATAGTGTAAAGCTCTCACATGCTACAGTAAAAATAGTTCTAACTAATAGTTCTAACCACCATGCCAAACACCTTATTAATTTGTTAGCTGATTAGTGAGAAATAAAAGAAAGTCGTATGGAGTTAAGGGTGTCGAGAAGATCATTTTAGTAAATTAGGGAAAACTCTTGGTTAACATCAGGCAGTGGAGAGTAGCAATGTCTTGAAAATTGTGTATTTAAGAACTTTGTATCATTTTCCTAAACTGGACTCAATAAAAACCTGAGTTTGATTCATTTCCTTGTGACTTTGTTTCTGAAGCCTATCAAAGTCAAAGGTAGTAAAACACACCTTGCAATCCTTTAGATCACATTTCAATTTCCACCCTCATCTCGATGTGAGGAGCACGAGAACTACTTCGTCATATTTAATACACGACGTTATCAATTTGATTACAGTTCCAAAGAATTAACATCTTTAGGAGATTAATTGTCAAAATTGAAACTGTAAGGGGCCACTTTTAAAATACCCGAAAAGTATAGGAGCATAACCACCAAAGAATCGCCGTATTCTCAATTGCTGACGAGGCATTATCTCATTGGTGAACCACAGCGTGTGAAGAGGATTAAAACATACGATCGTCACCGATAATACTTGAATATTGTCAAAAAAAAAAAAAAAAGGAGAAAAGGGAAATCCATGACGACTTGTCAAAAATCTTCGAAAACTTCTGAATGAAACGCCGAAGAATCTTCTCTTCAGAGCTGAAGATTTCACGCCAATGGTAAGCCTACCATCTCTGGTTTTGTTAATTTTGAAATTCAATGGTATAGTTGGCAGTATCAGTACATTCGAGTGGTGGTTTTTGTTCTAGGGTTCACTAATTCACGATTTCCTTATTGTTTTCCCTTTAAATAGTTCTTCTTCTTCTTCGTCTTCAAATTTTCTCTAATTCGATTTATGCGTCCTTCAATTTGGATCTTTTGAATTTTTCGGATTAGAAGCTGAATTTGATACGTTAATTCACTTTCCAACTATTTGTAGACAGTTTGAGTGAATTATGAATCCAGTATGGTGTTTTTTCATTTTTGTTTTCTCAAACCGTTTGATCACGTTTGGATGGTCCTCTGATTTGGTGGTTTTCGTGTGCTACAGTGTTATGTTGAGTGAGACTGATAAATCCCAATCTTCTAGTCCTAGAATGCGAAGTATTATGAGATCTTTTTTTTAAAAACAGAAAAAACTAGTCAATAGTTGATTTTGTATTGATTTTAATAATGACATTGTCTTAGTTTGGGAAGTTAGTCTTAGCTAAAGTCCACTCTTTTATAGTTAGAGACCATCAAAATTATCATTTTGCTAATTTTTTGTTTGCTTCTAATAATTATTGCATAAGGGTTTGTTTCTATAACTTAGTCGATGATGTATTAGAAGTACTCCATAGGTTTTTAGGCATGGAAGCAGGAATATAAACCAATCTGGGCATACTTTAGTTAGAACCAGTTTTAATCAACATAAAGTGTAAAGCTCTTCGCAACTACAATAACAAGCAAAAGTTGTTACAGTGCAAAACTCTCCCATGCTACAGTATTGTTAACCAAAATTGATTCTAACCACACTTCCCAAATACCTTAAAAATTTTGTTCTACTGTTTAGATGATTATGGGAGAGTCCCAAGTTTGTACTTCTTCAGGAATGTTGAAATCTGCATTTCTCACCGAAATTGGTTTTGATAGGAGAGAATATCATCCTTTCAAATTAGGAAAAAATGTGCAAGGGATTTGAATAGCTTCTTGCTTTTCGCAACCATTTTTTTCCCCTTAAAACCTTGTTTTTTACTGGAATGCCTGAATATTGTGGTGGTTATTTTAGAGCGTTTCTTGCTTTTGGTATGTCAGAAGGGCTTTAGGAGGCTGGAGTGTTTAGTAAAGTGTCAGGAGTGTTGCCCTCTTTTGAGTTAGTGTAGCATCGTCACTGGTAAAGCTGGAACGTTTCTGAGGGAGTATCGGACCTGCAACATGAAAAGATGATTGATTTTTTTTTATTTGTTTAAACATGTATATATTTCTGTTGAGATTTATTATGCATTACAAGTTATATAAGTATTTATGAACTTCTAGATGTAAACCAGGGTACACCGCTTCTGGCTGGTCTGGCAGTGGCTGCTGCTGCTCTTGCTGGTAGATACGGTATCCAGGCCTGGCATGCGTTTAAGACACGGCCTCCAAAACCTAAAATACGTAAATTCTATGATGGTGGTTTCCAGCCTACTATGACCAAACGTGAAGCAGCTCTTATTCTCGGTATCAGGTTAGCTTAATACTTTACTTGCCCACAGATTTAAGTTTTAAAATCTGAAATTAGGATAATAGTTTCGATCCATTTGCGTCACAAAAACGATTAAAAAAACAGTTCTTCTATCCTGATATATTAGTTGTTAAAATAATTCATCCTTGCTGAAGTTTCTCCACGGTGCTCTGGTTTCTAATTGCCAAAAGGCATTTGGTCATCGAACTTTGCTTCCTACAAAGAAATTGGCTTTCAATTCTTCAAGGAATTAGTGATGAGGTCCTTGAATTGGACTCTTTAGCTTGGTTCCTTAATATTATCATGCCAATGCGGATGAGAACAGTTTGCAAATTCTCTTTCATGCCTTATCAGAAGTACAAAAAGCTATAGATTCGCCTCTGATCGAAATCGAATTTTGTTCTTAACAGGGAGACCGCAACCCCAGACAAGGTCAAGGAAGCACATAGAAAAGTAATGGTGGCAAACCATCCTGATGCAGGTGGCAGTCATTACCTTGCTTCGAAAATTAACGAAGCTAAAGATGTGATGCTTGGGAAGACAAAGGGCAGTGGATCAGCATTCTGATACTTAATGAAAAATGCCTTTTCTTTGAGACTTACATTTTGTGCACATAAGTTGATAACAATGGTTCAGTTCTTCTTAATAAAGAATATGCAGTTGGTATATAAAATTTGATTGGTTTTACTTTTCCATGTTGTGTTTCTCTTCTTTCCATCAGAAGATGTAAATAGCAAGAGATGATTAGAGACCACAAGTTTTCCGTTGGATTCTTTGGCCTCGTATCATAAAAGCAAAAACATGACATGTGCTAATATGGAAAGCTTGGATAAATCTGTAAAGTTTTATTGATCTGATTGCAGTAATTACCTGCATACCATGTGATGAGCACTTCTCAACTGAATATTCGGGAGAAAAAAAAACTTTTTTTAAGAAAGAGTGAGAAAAAAAAAAAAAAAAAGATTTCCACAATGAAAATGTGTCAAAATCTTTTGATCTCAAGTCTACTGGAAGTGTCATCCTACTCTACAATATCTGTTCGTTCTTTAAAATAAAAAGATAAATCCAGTTAAAACTAATAATTAAAAATTAGAGACTTTTTTTTTCCTTGATGAGGTATGACATACAATGTTTAAGTGTCTTGTATTCCTTTTATTTTGATGAGATTTCGATGAAATTTAATATTTAAAAACAAACACTATGATGGGATTTAAAATTATTGTCATAATATAGAATATTTCCGTTTGGCTATATATATATTTTTTAATTTACTTGGTCATAAATAAAGAAAATAACACTTTGTAAAATATTTGAAAATACAAAGGATTTAGAGACTGGACCGCTGTCACAATTCTGTTTTTTTTTTTCTTTAAATTTATTTAACATCTTTGGTGATTTTTTTTTTTTTTTCGAGATTCTCCCTCTTTGTAGAATTGACAAGATAAAACGTTGTGAACAAGAAAAACGATTGGCTGAGCGTGACACGTGTATAATTAAAGGCCGCATTTGTATGCCACGTCTACATACAGGAACCATATTTATCAAATACAACCGACCCAAAGCACTGCTATTCAGCCAGTGGGCTGCAGCCCGGGCCCCACTGGGTCCCACCCGATACGGTCCGCCCTGTAGCCCACCCGGGCTTAAAAAAAGGCTTCTCAACCACTAATGATGTGACGCAGACGTTTGATTCTCTTCCCTGTCGTTACTTAATAATTTTTGCTCGAATGTTCTATTGAAAAAAATTAGTACAGCAAGATAAAACAGGAACAACCAATTCCTTTAATTAAAAAATAAATAAAAATACCAGTTCATTTATTTATTTTTATTTGAAAAGTCCAGTTCCCTCATTTGTAAATATTTTTATGATCGAATTTCAATACTTTTCAAAGTTTTAGAATGTCTTTTATGTTTTATTTGTTAGATGATAATAGATAAGAAAAGATCAGAATGTTGAAAAATAATGTAAGATACCATTTGATAAAAAGAAAAGAATTTAAAGATAACGATCATTTTTAAACCTAGTTGAAATTTGAGTAGCACCTATATATATATAGATATATATATATATATATGTTCGGGAGACATGTGTTTTTCTAAAAATAAAATTATATACTTTATTCATATCCAAATCTTTCTAGTAGGTCAACCTATGTGGAAGATAAAAATATACTAGTGGAGATTTGGAAACCATAAAAGGCGGTTAAATAAATAAATAAATATATATATATATATATTTAAAACTACTAATAGTTGAGCTCCTTAATTACCATATTTATTTGCATAAAATTATGAATCACTTGCCTGGATGAGCATTGAATTAGCCTTATAACACATCCTTTCAATTAGAATCAAACATTAAAAAAAAAAATTTAAACAATTGTAGCATGTGGACCAACCAAAGCCATCTGATCCAAAAACTCCAAAAGCCCAAGTGTCATCTATGCCTCTGTCCAACGAGTCCTTACGTCAGCCTTTATCCCTTCACCATTAAATTATCCATAAAAAAAAAAAAAAACTAGAATAGAAACGATTTCATTTTTTTTTAATTTTTTTTTTGTAATGTATACTAATTATAGGCCTCAAAGCTTTCCTTCTTTTTCTTCTTCTTCTTCCTCCTGTCACCCGAATCTCTCTTTTACAGAAACAAGAACAGAAGGCTCAGATTTGTCCTTCTGAACTCGCTTCTATTTATCCAATGGATTCCACTCTTTCGAAAACTTAAAAAGGCAACGTTTTTTCACGGTCAAATGATCGATTGAGAACTAAAAGAGGAAAAGCAAAACGAGAAGCTGTTTCCGCTTTTTGGTGAATGAATTTGGATTGTTCTTGAGTTTGGGGAAAAATGTGTTGTGGTGGTTTGGATTTGTGGCCATTAGAGCTTGGATTTTTCTTCTTCGGAGTTTCGGATTAAACCGGTTGACCCGCTTCTTGTTTGGATCTCACGGCGATCATCGGATTCTAGAAAGGTCCGTCGCTTTCCTCTTTTCGATTTAGGGTTTATTTTTTCGTCTTTGTGATAGGAATTGCGTGGATTTTGCTGAGATTGGATTGGGTAGGTATAGATAAGATTGATAACTGTGTAAATATACGAGAGTTGAAACAAGGATTGGATAAGTTTGATAGTAATGGTGACTGCGAATGACCCAATCGAGTCGATTTGGAATTCGTTTCAAGTCGTGAAAGGAGCTCTTTCGCCTCTGGAATTGAGCTTGCAGAAAGCGGCGAAAGACTTTGAGTGCCGTTGGTCTGGGCCTAGGAATAAGGGGAACACTGTGGAATTGATTAGTGAATTTAGTGGAGGAGATAAGAATGGGAAAGTTCAGATCTGTGGTGCGAAGAAGAAAAGTGGTCAGTGTGTCTCAATTGGTGGTGAGGAGAGAAAGAAAGGACTATATATCAAGGTCCCTATAAAGGCTTTGTTTGGGAAGTTTTCTCCTAATTCCGGGGATGGAAACCGAGTCGAAGTGCGGAAAAAGGGGGTGAAAGAGAGGGATTTGGATTCGGCTAAGGAGGATGGATCTTGTGTGAATTGCTTGCAGTTTGATTTGGCTTGGTCCTTGTTGGTTAACAGTTTTGTTCAGGCGCTACCAGGCCCGTTCAAAACAGGTAAGAAACGGTTGCAGAAGGTGAGGGACGATGAGGAATTGTGTATGTCTAACAAGCAGAAGGCTTCTGGTGTATTGAAGCAAAGCTCGTCTAAGGGTCAAGAGATTAAGACAATACAAAATGAAGGTGTGACACATAAAGAAGTAAAATATGAACCGTTCGAATGCTTTATAGGTTTTGTTTTTGATAAACTAAGTCATAATTTTCAGAAGTTTGATAAGGGTGTGCAAGAGGATGCTAACGAGGATTGTGAGACCCCCGTGCAGACGTCTTCTACATCCCAATTTGATCAGTTGAAAGGTATTCTCGATGGTCGGAAAGCAGACGTAAATGGGTTCTTGGGGAATCTGATGTTTGCAAAAGTTGGGGGTGTCCCTTCCAGTGTTGTTGGGGTTACTTCTTCGGTTAATGAAGAGGGTGCCGATGGTGTAAATGCTGGGAATAGTGAAGAAACCGGGGGTATCTCACCACAGAAGCTGGCCAGTGGTATACTTAGTATTCCACTATCCAATGTGGAGCGTTTGAGGTCCACGTTATCGACTGTATCATTGACAGAACTAATTGAGCTCGTACCGCAGCTTGGACGACCTTCTAAGGACTATCCTGACAAGAAGAAGCTGTTCTCTGTCCAAGATTTCTTTAGATACACGCAGTCTGAAGGTATGTTCTGTTAAGTTGCCTGCCAAATGGTTTCTGACTGGAATTTGACAGTTACTTTTGTCCTTGTTTCTGAAAATTGTAACTTCCGTAAAAGAGATTTTTTTTCCCCTTATTGTGCTGGTGTCATCATTCTATGACGACCAGGAACTAAAGACTTGTATGTATGTGCGGGCTTTTGTGTTTTAGAAATTATCTTTTCAAATGAAAACTTTTGCGAAGATTTTTGTTGATAAAAGCACCAAATAGACTGGTGCAAGGATAATAATTTTCTCTGTGGCATCTTAGTTCAATTCAATGCAATAATACGATCAAAAGCATGTGATTATCTTTTGTAGAATAACCTCGTGAGAGGCACATATTTGGTTAGTGCAAGGTGTTGGGATATAATTTTGTTTTTACCCAATACTTTCGGTAACACTAACACAACACGTGAACTTCTAAGGGTTTTTTCTCATGCAAACGATGAAATCACAAAATTGGACCTAAATGCAACTGTTAGGGCGCTTGAAGGAGTTAAATGGCAAAAAATTTACTTAAGGAACCAAAGCACACAAGGCGGTTTACATTTGGAACAAACGGTGTAATAACGGTGGTATACTATGCCTCCCTGTTTTGGCTAGATGATAGGAGTTCTTCTGAGTTGTATTATTTGTGGAGAGCTGTCGTTTATTAATCAGGAAGTAAGTTTCCACTGGATTTTAAGGTTGTCACACTCTCAAGAGAAATAATCTTTATAGAGGTTGATATGTCAGGTGCCAATAGATTCTGATTATGACAACATTTTGCCTGTACAATCATCTGAAAGAATATTTCAGACCATCTTAAGCTATTCATGCATGCAGGAAGGAGATTCTTTGAAGAATTGGATAGAGATGGTGATGGCCAAGTAACTTTAGAAGATCTTGAAGTTGCAATGAGAAAGAGAAAATTACCACGGAGATATGCTCATGAGTTCATGCACCGTACTAGGAGCCACATATTTTCAAAGTCATTTGGTTGGAAACAATTTTTATCTTTGATGGAACAAAAGGAATCAACCATTCTTCGTGCATATACTTCTCTTTGCCTGAGCAAGTCTGGGACGCTGCAAAAGAGTGAAGTGTTGGGGTCACTCAAAAATGCTGGACTTCCAGCTAATGAAGATAATGCTATTGCTATGATGCGATTTCTGAATGCAGACTCAGAAGAATCTATTTCTTATGGACATTTTCGAAATTTTATGCTTTTGCTCCCTTCAGATCGACTGCAAGATGACCCTCGGTAAGCAGTACTGCTTGTTTGAGCAAGTTAGGCATATTTGATCTTAAAGTCCTTTGAAAAGTAGTTATATGACGTCTAATCTAGTTTGAGTGTCTCCTCTGTTCACAGCATAAAATTGTAACAAACTTATTTTTTAGGGGGGAAAAAACTTTCATTGCCTCTTTGTTATTTGTGCATGATTTATGATTAAACTTTGCTATGAGAAATTGGCTACTGTAAAAGCAATTCCAAAAGTGGTATGTACATAGCGCGAATCCACAGAACTAGATTGCTAATACTGCTTTACTAGGTTTTTTGGCTGCTGTTTTAGTAACTTGTGCTCCAATAAATACAGGAGTGTCTGGTTTGAAGCTGCAACTGTTGTTGCTGTTGCTCCACCTATGGAAATGCCTACCGGAAGTGTACTAAAATCTGCTTTGGCAGGGGGCCTTTCATGCGCCCTTTCTTGTGCTCTAATGCATCCTGTTGATACCATAAAGGCAAATTCTGTGGCCTTTCTTTTTCTTTTTGCTCGAGTTTCTTGCTTTGTTTTAGTTCTTTTATTTTTTTTTATTTTTTTTCCCCCTGAGGATTTGGCTTGGTGATATGGTTATGTACTGGAAGTCATCAATTTCCTTTGATTGGACATGGACTTACCTAAGTCTTCACTTTCAATGTATTTGTTTTGTCAGACCCGAGTACAAGCGTCAACATTGTCCTTCCCTGAAATTATTTCAAAGCTTCCACAAATTGGAGTGCAGGGGGTATACAGGGGTTCAATCCCTGCCATTCTTGGTCAATTTTCAAGGTTCTTCATTTTTCATCCTTGCATTTAGTTCAACAGATATCTTTTGTTTTTAGGGCTAATGTTTTCTTTTGATATGTAGCCATGGCCTGCGAACTGGCATATTTGAAGCAAGTAAACTAGTTCTGATAAATGTTGCTCCAACACTGCCAGAGCTTCAGGTGACTTTTCGTCTAACTATATGGTTATAGTACTTCCAGTTTGCACCTTCTTCAGAAGCTTACTAGTATGTTTTATAAATCAAGACCCTCTAGCCGATCATTACATTTTATTCTGCCTGGATACTTATAGATGCTTTACTATGGTATCACAAATTTTTTTGAATCTATTTAACAATCTTAAATCCACACAACTTTTTCCCCTTTAAGATGTAGCTTTGCTGTGTGAGTCATTAGAAAGTGCATATTCCTGAGTTTCATACCTTCCAAAGATTAGTATTTTTGGGTTTTCAGTGAGACATGAGTTTTTTATTAAAAGGATTCAGCGTATTTTTCAATTATAAAAATTAAAATGAAGCTCAATAACAGGCAGTTGAACATCTCTCTCTCTCTCTCTCTCTCTCTTTACACACAGAAACACACGATTGATGTATTTGAAGAAAGTTGTTGCACATTTTATTTGTTCTTAAAGAATTCAAAAAGCGGATTTGTAATTATGCCGCGGCAACTGGAAACTTGCTCATCTTTACTTAAATTTCTGGCTGAATTGTTAATGCTAATCAGTTTGTTGAATTTTAAATAGTTGCATATTGACTCTGTTTACTAATGTTTTGGCTTGTCCCGTAGGTTCAATCTATTGCATCCTTTTGCAGCACGGTTTTGGGAACAGCGGTGCGGATCCCGTGTGAGGTACTAAAGCAGCGGTTGCAGGCTGGGATATTTGACAATGTGGGAGAGGCTATTGTTGGGACTTGGCACCAGGATGGTCTTAGGGGTTTCTTTCGGGGGACTGGTGCGACTCTTTGTAGAGAAGTTCCTTTCTACGTTGCTGGCATGGGGCTTTATGCTGAATCCAAAAAGGTATGACCATATAGCAGTCCCTTTGATGGGCCTCGTTAATGTATTTCCTGTCTCTAAGATCATCTGTTTTGCTGAAGAAACCTCATATCGATGTGGTCTCAGCTATATAATATGATATTCTAAGACCTCAACGAGGTCTGTGTGACATTTGCATGTTCTTAATTTTGCTTTTCTAACGACTTGTTGTGCTAACTTATAATATTGTATTTCTTTGTTATTATAAGCTTGTGCAACATCTCCTTCGACGTGAACTGGAGCCCTGGGAAACAATTGTAGTTGGGGCTTTATCCGGTGGACTAGCTGCTGTCACCACTACACCCTTTGATGTAATGAAAACTAGAATGATGACTGCACAAGGTCGGTCTGTATCGATGACGATGGTGGCCTTCTCCATACTCCGGCGTGAAGGACCCCTTGGGTTATTTAAAGGAGCGGTACCAAGGTTCTTCTGGATTGCTCCCTTGGGTGCGATGAACTTTGCAGGCTATGAGCTTGCAAGAAAGGCCATGGACAAAAATGAGGAGAAGGTGGCTAGTACTGGGTAAAGTTTCGTTACTTTATTTTTGTCAAGTACTCCTCACTGCAGCCGCTATCTAATTGTCTTTATGATGATAGCAAGTAAATGTTGCCGGAAAGTTTTGAGCCTTTTCCGGATTTGTTATCAAACCATCTGTTCAAAACTATCATTTGTCGATCTCTCTAGACACTACTTTTGTTATAATCTCTTATTTTGAATCTCCCCCGGGTGGCCATGAAAATATGTTACGAATTTTATGTTGTAATTTTGCTTGATTCCTCGCAAATTTGTACAGTTTATGCAGCAAATCCTATGCCTTTTGCCCTCTTTTTCATAACATTTACTTTTACATGTCTGCTTGTCTGTGTATAAATACTTACAGCCATGCATTGCTAAATGCACCAGTCTCCTATAGAAGATGATTTGATGTCATCCTATGACTAGTGTTTAATAAGAGCCCTATATACACACACACACGCGTATATTGTGGAATGAATGACAACCATATTTTTGGTATGATTGAAATTCATTTTTCGTTGATGTTAACCTCTCACGTTAGGGTTTTATCATTTTGTTACCATGGATTTTGACATAACATTTTATTTGTACCTTATTCTAGTACCTAGGTGTGTTTCTTGGGTGATGAAATATCCAATTTTTCTTTTTTTAGGGTTCTGTTTTCCTTTTCAATTGCAAGCCTCAAATTATTTACAAATAAAAACACTAAAAAATATCAGAAAATGGATTTAAAAAAAAGATTGAACATGCTGTAATTGACAGATTCTTGAACATTTCTGCAGAAAGTCTTCCATCCTTCAGTTTTCCCTTAATGGTAACGTTTAAATATTCCTATATGATTTTGAGGGGAAGAAAAACAGAAAATGTTCGTGCATCAATTTCCCTACAGACAGGAGCCCTCTGATTGAAGAATAAACCCCAATGTTGATACATTAGCACCAAAAAGACTCGATTATGCCCGATTCTATTTCTGTAATCTTACTCCATATTTTCATAAAACAAAAAGTGTAAACAAGTGTTTCAACAATTGTGAAGTCCTTAAAATAAATAAATAAATAAAAATGGTAGCTTCAAGTTCAATTGGAACAGGTTTTAGGCTGATTTAAGAAAATGAGACTGGATTGGTCTCTGTTTTATTGAAGTGTTTGCGGTAAGAAAAGGATAGAGTATATTCGAACGAGCCTTTCACTCCTCAACAAAAGAAAGAAAATCTAAATAACAGATGTCATGTCCTCTACACTCTGTTTCCTATCTTATTCCACTCCCTCTCAATCAATTAGCACACCTTCCAATGCTTAACCGTCTACACAGGTCAACTTTCCTTCCACAAACTCGGTCTCTCCCTTCTTCACGTGATAGTTGCACTTTTCCCGTTTTTGTCATCATCTCTCCACGTCACCTTCTTTTGTACCAATCATTATCCCAGACAATTCTTTTGCCAACTCAGCAGCCTTCCCCTTAACATCACTTTTAGCATTTGTAAATCGTATTGGGGGTCTAGCACAGCTACTCATTTTGCTCATATCATTACCCTCCCCCCAAAGACGCTTGTTGTCCCCAAGGTGAAATTGAAGAAAAAGAGCATCCACCACCTCAAAAGACTCCCAAGTGTCATCATGAGAAGGGAGGTTAGCCTAATGGATAAGAACTTCCAAAACTATTGATGCACTTCGATGCGATTGTCTTACTCCCCGAAGCTCAGCAAGGGTAGCAACCAGCTCTAAGTCAGATGTTAATTGTGAAGGTAGGGAATAGGCAGAATGCTTACTTCCCTTGGTTGCACGGAGCTGCGAAACATGAAAGACCAGATGGATGGTAGTCAAGGACGGCAACTTAAGACGCTAAGCTACCGATCCAATTTTCTCAAGAACTTCGAATGGTCTATCATATCTGGGAGCTAGCTTTTCAAATTTTCGTTTAGCCAAGGATCGTTGTCGGTATGGGCGTAACTTGAGAGATACCAAGTCTCCCACAGCAAATTGCACCTCCCGGCGCCTTCCATCAGCTTAGGCCTTCATCTTTTGTTGAGCCCTTAAAATATGTTTCTTCAATTCCTCTAAAAACTCATCTCTCTCCTTTAACTTTTGATCCACCGTGGCCACGGGAGAAGACCCCAACGTATATCGAATTATTGGGGGTGGGTCACGCTCGTATAAAGCGCGGAAAGGTGTAGTATTAGTAGCTGTATGAAAGCTTGTGTTATACCAAAATTCAGCCCACGGAAGCCAACAAACCCACTGCTTTGGAGCATCTAATGAAGAACATCATAGATAAGTTTCTAGACAACGGTTTACCACTTCGATTTGTCCATCCGTTTAGGGACGATAGGCTGTGCTTCGCAAAAGAGAGGTGCCTTGCTACTTAAACAGTTTCGACCAGAACAAACTCAAAAATACACGGTCTCTATTTGAGACAATGGTGCTAGGAATTCCATGTAAGCGCGCTACTTCACGGACTAAAGCTGCAGCCATCGTCACAGCCGTATAAGGGTGCTTAAGAGGAATGAAATGAGTGTACTTACTTAACCGATCACGACAACAAGAATTACTTCAAACCCGTCGGACTACAGTAACCCTTCAATATAGTCCATAGACAAATCCTCCCACACCTTGTTAGGCAAAGGTAATGGTTGCAACAACCCGTTAGGTGCTAAGGCAGAATATTTATGCTACTAGCAAACTTGTCACTTGGCTACATAATTCGTCACATCGGTTTTCATGCCCATCCAAAACCAATCAGCTGCAATTCTCTGGTAAGTCTTTAGAACACCAGAATGCCCCCCCATTGGTCTGTCATGATGGAAATGAAACAAGTCAACTATAAAGGGAGAGGAGTGGGAAAGAACTAAACGTCCCTTATGAAGCAATCGGTCCTGTTCTACTAAAAATCTAAGGTGTGCTTTGGGATTGAGCTGAAGATCTGCCTTTATTCACACAAGCTTGTCATCTAATTCAACTTGTTGTGACAGCCCCTCTGTACTGAACACCATTGGAACTGAAATAGTTCCTAAACCCAGTGCTGCGGGTACATGTGAGAGTGCGTCTGCCACTTTATTTTCCCCTCCCGCCTTATATTGAATCTCAAAATCATAACCCAGTAAATTTGTCAACCCCTTTTTATTGTCTTCGCTAATCACTCGTTGCTCTAATAAGAACTTTAAAGTTTGCTGATCCGTACGGACGATAAAGCATTTGCCCAACAAATATGGACGCCATTTCTGCACTGCCAACACAATAGCCATCCATTCCCATTCATAAACTGATTTTAGGCAGTTGTGAGGAGAAAGGGCCTGATTGAAAAATGCTATTGGTCGCTACCCTTGCATTAAAACAGCCCCCACACCTACATTAGAAGCGTCAGTTTCCACAACGAAAGGTCAGCTGAAATCAGGTAGTGCCAAAACTGAAGCTTTCGTCATTTTTTGCTTCAAAAGGATAAAAGCCCTTTCCGCCTTGCTTCAAAAGGATAAAAGCCCTTTTCGCCTTTGTATTCCATAGAAAATTGTCTTTCTTTTGAAGATTTTTCAAGGGAGCAGTGATGGACCCATAACCAGCCACAAACTTGCGGTAGTAACCCGTTAACCCCAAAAACCCACGTAGTCCTCGTAGGGTAGTAGGAACTGGCCAGTTTTGCATCGCATTGACTTTGGATGCATCAAACACTAGGCCCTGCTCAGATATAACGTGCCTCAAGTACTCCAAGCTTGACTGCCCAAATATGCATTTCTTTCGATTGGCATACAACTCTTGATGATATAGCTCCCTGAGTACCCCATCCAGGTGAATCACATGTTCTTCCATTGTTCGGCTATATACCAATATATCATCAAAAAATACCAAAACACACTTGCGTAAATACGGCCTAAATACCTCATTCATGAGAGATTGAAAGGTTGCTGAAGCGTTATTGAGGCCAAAAGGCATCACCAAAAACTCATAATGACCCTCATGAGTGCAAAAAGCCGTCTTCGGCACATCCTCGCTGCACACTCGTATTTGGTGATATCCCGACTTAAGATCGATTTTTAAGAAAACAGTGGCTCTTTGTAACTTGTCTAGGAGCTCATCAATCACTAGAATTGGGAAGCGGTCGAGCACCATTTCATAATTAACAGCTCTATAGTCTACACAAAATCTCCAACTTCTATCTTTTTTTTTACAAACAAAACTGGACTAGAAAATGGGCTAACACTTGGCTGAATTATTCTGGTGGCCAACACCTTTCTGACTAGCCGCTCAATCTCCGCCTTTTGAATTTGTGGGTAACGGTATGGTCTTACGTTAATTGGAGATGACCCCTTGAGCATAATAGCATGCTCTTTTCCCCTACTAGGGAAAGCCCTTTTGGCATTTGGAATATGTTCCTCTAACATTGCAGAACTGCTTGAATTTCTACTGGCACTCCCTCAGTCCAACTTGATGAATTCTCACCATGTTTGTTTACTTGCCTACATTCCAACAAGATTCCATGGCCTTCATGCCTCACGGCCCTTTTCATCGCTTTCAAGGAAATTGCCACTTTACATAAACTTGGATCCCCTTGCAAACAAATAGTAGTCTCCCCAATGTGAAACTTCATGGTTAAGGCTGACCAATTAACCTGCATTGCACCCAAAGAAGAATTACATCTGTACTCCCCAAATTTAGTGGTAAAAAATCTTCCACTACCTCTAGTTCTTGCAACGAGAGTACCACTCCCCGACATACACCTTCTCCTCAAACCGACAATCCAGTACCCATCACAATGCCATAAGACCCTGTGGTGTCGATCAGGAATCCCAACTTCTTAACCAAGTCCATCGATATGAAATTGTGCGTGGCTCCACAGTCAATAAAGACCACGACTTCTTGTTTCTTGACCAAGCCCTTGAGCTTCATGGTTCGTGGGGTTGTAAGGCCCACGACTGAGTTCAAAGTGACCTCAGCCACTTCCTTTGGTTCCCTTCCTTCCTCTGCAATTTCCATAACTTCTTACTATAGCTTTTCCTGCTCGCCCTCTTCTTCTTGTATAACTAGCACTTGTAATTCTCGTTTGCGACAGCGGTATCCTGGGGAGAATTTGCCATCACACCAATAACAAAGTTCCTTGAAACACCTGTTATTTTAACGGGTATGATTTTTGTAAAATCATATGAATAAAATGTCACTTTAGTATTTTTACTAAGTCTCCATAATAAATATTTTAAATCTACCTGTCACTCACTTCTACCAACCTTGTCCCGCTACATTAATGCTTAATTAAGTAGCCTCAACTACTTGGAGACATAGAATTAATTCACTTCAACTATCAGGAGACATTGATATGTTTTCTCAACCACCTTTTCATCTTATTCTACAACTTACCCCATTTGCCCCCTCAATTATGTTAACATTATTTGTTAAAAGTCTCCAAGGGAGACATGATAATATTTTCTTTTAATGCTGATTTAATTTTCTCCCGCTCCTCAATTATTTTGATGCCTATTTATTCAACCATCACCACTCTCTTCTCTAGTTTCTCATTCTCTCCTTTCTCACTTCAATTTCCAACTAAAGACACAAGGCATAAAGCTCTCTTTGCAACCACGACAACTATAATTTTCAGCCACGTTTGAAGCCGTTTTGGAGTCAATACAAGCTTGATTTTTAACCCGAGCTTTGGTGTTTTTTAAAAGAGTTTTGAGGTAGGTTTTCTTTAATTCAAACTTGGCTTTAGTATGTATTTTCTTCATATTTAATGCATGTTTTCCTCATTATTTGCAAGAAAAGCTAGAGATATAGTTTGATGATGATTTTGGTATAAAACTCATGCGAATATATTTATTATGATTATATAATGCATGCTGCCTATTTTGGAATGGTTTTGAAATTTTAAATGAGAATAATATGATTTGGGTTTAAGAAAAACTTAACATTCTATAAACCTTGTATTATCTCTATGGGCAGTAGCTCTTTCTTGAAATTTTGGGATTAGATGAAAATGAATTTTGTAA
>CAMOHE010003683.1:0-12482 GCA_946598075.1 Artocarpus hirsutus
AGGGTGGTGGTGATCGATTAATGAGTGAGGGTCGTGTAAGGGCATGTCTCGGAGGGTGGAAGAACGCAGTTTGTTACGCCATCTTCATGGATTTGGAAGGAGAGACCAGTGCTTCGAGAGGACGTGCAGTGATTCCAGTGATAGAAGAATTTGAGGATGTCTTCCCCGACGAGCTACTAGGATTACCACCGCATCAAAAAATCGAGTTTGGTATTGAATTATTTTCAAGAACAGCACCGATTTCTGTAGCACCTTACCGGATGGCGCCGGCAGAAATGAAAGAACTTAGGAAGCAACTTCAAGAGCTTGCTGATAAGGGATACATTCAGAATAGCACATCGTCGTGGGGAGCATCGGTTTTGTTTGCAAAGAAACATGATGGAACTCTCAGGTTGTGTATAGATTATCGACAGCTGAATCGAGTCACAGTAAAGAAGAAGTATCCTCTGCCCAGGATCGACGAGCTATTTGATCAGTTGGGAGGTTCGCGGTACTTCTCGAAGGTAGACTTGAGGTCGGGATATCATCAACTCAAGATTAAGGAAAAGGACATTCCTACGACAGCTTTTAGGACTCGATATGGATATTTTGAATTTCTAGTGATGCCGTTTGGATTGACGAATGCCCCGGCAGCTTTCATGGATTTGATGAATAGGATATTTAGGCCCTACTTGGATCAATTCATGATTGTGTTCATCGATGATATTCTGGTTTATTCTAAGACTTGGGAGGAGCTCGAGCAGCATCTTAGGATCGTGCTTCAGATTCTGCGAGAACACCAGTTGTATGCCAAGAAGAAAAAGTGTGAATTTTGGTTAACAGAGGTCAAATTTCTAGGTCATGTCATCTCCAAGCATGGTATTTTGATGGATCCATGTAACACCTCGAAGTTAATTAAATGATATTAAAATGATAAATGGTAGATTAGTGTGCCATAATGAGCATTTTAAATTTAATTTGAATGTTTTGTGAAAATTTAGCAATCTTGCATTATTTTACTCTTTTAATGATTTTTAATTATTCTAAATTGTTTTTAATTGTTAATTTAATTTTCAATGAAACAATTTGATTTGAAAACAGTGTGTAGTTGCACACAGTCTTGTGCAACTAATTTTCTCCCTCTTTTTCTATTTATTTAACTCTTTCTCTCTCTCTCTCTCTCCTCACTCTCTCACTCGCTCATCTCTCTCTCTCCTCTTTCACTCTCTCAGATTTTCTCACTCTCTCTCATTCTCTCTCTAAAATTTTTGAATCAAATTTTGATTTCAAGCTTCGAGTTAGTAGATTGAAGGCTCGGGAATGAAATTCAACAACAAAAACATCGTTGCAAGCTTCGATTCGAGGTTAGTTTTTAAAATTCAAAAGTTTTTCAATTTTTCAAATTTTCTTGCATTTTGAGATCTAAGCAATTTTGATCTTAGGAAAGCTTAAATCTAGCTTAGAGTAACTTAGAATAACTAGGATTGAAACTTTATTTCATCAAAAACGAATTGGAATCAAGATTTTTTATGTTTCCTCTATTTTTTCTATTTTTAGATTTTTGTGAAAATCTTGTTTAAAACTTGTTTTAATTCATTAAAAAGTATTCTACTATGATTTGCTATTGTTTATGATGATTAACCATGCCTGAGAATTGAGAAAACAGGTTGAAATTGAGAATTTGGGTTCGGGAAGTCGAGAACCCGTGCGTAGAAAATTCTAGAATTTTTCCAGATTGGCAGGCCGAACTTCGTGTTCGACAGTCCAGATTCAAGGGATCTGCAGGCCAGATTCATTCGACCGGCAGGCCAAACCTGGAGATGTTCGGCCGACCGGACCTGCTCTTCCAACAGGCTGAACTGTGCAGTTTGACAGGCCGAACTAGGACGACCGACAGGTCGACCGGCATGGTATAATTTTGTGATTTTTCACCCGTTTTCACTGTTTTGAACCCCGATTGAAATTTCAACTTTATAAAATGATTTTATAAACTTAAATGGCACTCTAGGACACCATGAGATGATTTAGTACCATAGGATACCTCGGGTTAGATACTAATGGACTAAGTTACTATGGATTTAGGGATTTTTGCGAAGATCCACGGAGTTAACGTATAGCAAACTGGGATTACAGTGTGGAACACCGACACGGATATCGAGGTAAGACTTCTACCCCTTCTTTGATAGCCAGTTTTAAATATTTTGGCCTCAAAGGGATTTTTATGAAAATGTTTTCAAATGATTTGTTGACAAAGGATTTTTATTAACTGTTTTCTGAAACAATAGATTAAGGTGGATTTCATAATAAACCTCATAATGAATATAAATGATTATATTTGATAAAGAATAGACTTTATTAATCAAAAAGATATATATGTATATATATATATATATATTTGAGGGCATGATGCCATATCAAAGATCAAGTCGTGTAGTGAACGACTTTGGGGGCAAGTCCCGAAACCCAGCTGGGCCACTACGGTGATGAATTACATATGGTTTGTCCAGGGAAAGAAAATGGTAATCTCTCTGGTCGACCTATTTGAATTGTTTTGGTAAGATTATATTTTTATTAAATTCTCATTTAATTATTTGTTTGTTTAATTGTTCTAGCTCGTTTTCTATATATTTATCTGATTCATGAAATTTCTTTTAAAGTTGAATAATTTTCAAATATAGTCCTACTGAGCCTTTCGCTCATATTTTTATCTGTTTTAAAATCTTACCCCTAGGTGGACATCATCTTAGGATCGGAGTGGAGACCGTTGACCGGACTTACGATCAGTAGAAGATCTGGGAAGGTTGTACTGTAGTAAGTAAGGCATGTAAACTTTTATCTTTCTAATTACTTTGGACTGTGGTTGTATTGTAATATTGTCAGTACTATATGTGTGTGCACAATATGTGGGCCAGTGGGACCCATACTCGTTTCACCTCACATTTAAATATTTTTAATGTTCTTTTATTTGCTTAATTATTATAATAATTTATTTCATTCCCTTAATTTAGTATATTCAAATGATTTTAAAATTTCCTCATTTTTATTTATAAATTAAATTCTAAAACCCTAATTTTAACTAAATCTTTATTTATTTAACTTAATTAAACCAGCACGTCACCTCCCGTGCTCTGGGGCATGACAATCCATCTAAGATAGAGCCATAGTGGATTGAAAATGACTGAGAAATGTGGTAGGATCCACAGCTTCTTAGGACTTACAGGATATTACAGGAAATTTGTAAAGGATTTTTTGAAGATAGCAGCACCGTTGACGAGATTGATTAGGAAGAATGTCATATTCGAATGGAACGAAGAATATGAGTTTGCTTTTCAAGAATTGAAGAGTCGGTTGACCTCAGCACCAGTGTTGATCATTCCCAGCAATGACGAGCTGTACAAGGTTTATACGGATGCTTTAGGACGTGGACTTGGATGCGTGTTGATGCAGTATGGACGCATGGTGGCATATGGATCGAGACAGTTATGACCTCACGAGCAGAATTACCCTACTTATGATTTGGAGCTCGCAGTGGTGATTCATGCGTTGAAGATCTAGAGATGTTATTTGTATGGAGCAACATTTCAGGTTTTCTTCAACCATAAGAGCTTAAAGTATTTGTTTACTTAGAGGGATTTGAACTTGTGGCAGCGGAGATGGATAGAATACATGGAGGATTATGATTTCACATTGCAGTATCATCCTGGGAAAGCTAACGTCGTTGTGGATGCACTCAGTCGAAAATCTTCAAGGATACTTGCATGTTTGGCTCCTGAAGATTGGAAAAGAGATGCAACAGTAAGTGAGTTCGAGCTACAGTATCATGAAGACTATGATCGCATTTTGGTATATCACATGAAGACGATCCCAGCTCTTATTCATATGGTGAAATAGAATCAGTGGCGAGACCAACATCTTTAGGGAATCTGGACGCAAATTCAGAACAGAGAGCAGTTCGAAGAATGGAGAATACATGCAGATGGATCATTGTACTTCAGGGAGCGTCTAGCGGTTCCAGCTATTACAGAAGTAACGAAGGCCGCAATGGACGAAGCTCACAAGTCTCAGTTCGCCATTCATCCAGGGAGTACGAAGATGTATCATGACTTAAAGAGGCACTCTTGGTGGAGAGGTATGAAGAAAGACATTCGAGAATACGTGGCCAAATGTACGACTTGTCTTCAGGTGAAAGTTGAGCATCAGAAGCCAGCAGGTCAGTTCAGCCACTTCCTATTCTAGGGTGGAAATGGGAGCACGTGACGATGGATGTTCTTACCAGATTGCCAAGGACGGAGCAGCGGCACGATGCGATTTAGGTCGTGGTCGACAGGCTAACAAAGTCAGCTCTTTTCATCCCGTTTAGGTCGACATGTTCGAGGAACATGCATAAATTTGTAAAATAAAAATGCAAAAATATTACATTGCGTGAGCGGTATCCATTCCCATCTTCACCATTCATCCGTCGCTCACCACTGCCCATCAAGTGCCACTGACAGGTTTTCTTACCTACAGCATGAAATACTTAAATAAGCTTTCGCTTAGCAAGTAGGAAATTAGTCTCGCAAAACATAAATAAAAACCATTTTTATAAAAATATGCATGGGCATTTTATGCTTGCTTATCAACTTGAATTATGCTTAATTATCTAAGCTTTATCTTATCTTCTTACTTTGGGCCCAGTGATCGTACCAATTGTGCCCAGTGATCATACCAATTGTGCGCGAGTCTTGGGAAGTTAGTGTTTGCGAGGTCCCAACGACACCAAGATTTTTCATTTCTTTAACATGGAACCTCCCCATGGGTCGGGAGGTTGGTACGACACCCTTAACTTGTCATATAAGTTTCACTTGCATTATTGTGTGTATGCAGTATGACTTATCACTACATGACATCACAATGTCATAATTCTTGAATCTTAAATCATAATCATGCTTGACTTGAAGGTGATCAAATAATATAATTTAAATATTGCATGCATCACACATTATTCATTACATCATCATCATGGCATTTCACATCATGTCATAACATAACATATCACATCATAACATATAACAGTGTAATAAATCACTGATTATGCATTTTTATAAATTTTATGAAAATATTTAAAATTAATTTCTTTTTAAAGTATTCATACTATAGGCGAGATTTCTACTTACCTGGACTTCGAATTGAGTGGGTCCAATTGCATCTCGCTGTATCTACAGTCTATGCAACATCCTCAGCAGTGCTCCTCGAGCGGCCGTGGATGGCCAGGAAAGCTCCATGGAGATTTATTATTGCTGAAAACACCATTCTGGACTCCATTACTGCATTTTGAGTCGCCTCGATCCGCATGCAGTCTATACCGAATGTTTTTTATTAGAGTGGAATTTGCTCAAACAGAGGTCACCATCACGTTCAAAGCGTTGAAACGAGTCAGGAAGTGGTCTCGGATCATCGATTGGAGGTCTAGAGCTCAAGACCCGAGGTTCGCCGGAGGCCGGCAGTCCACTGCGGCGTGTGGGGTACGTGCGGCTTTCAGCTGCCCCCATTTTTCCACCTCCTGAGTTGACTGGTGGGGTCAATTTGACCCAATTTGATCTCCAACTGCTCAAATTGAGGGTGGATTTCTCGAGCAATAACGATGGCACCGATCTCCTATCTCCGATGGTGGTTTGGCCAAATTGGCTTGGGGGATTTGTTCCCCACTCTTGTCTAAGTGTGTTGGTGGCTGTGGTTCACCACGCCGTCTCGTCGAACGATGGCCCAAGGTCTCTCGCAACGGTGCACAAATGTGAAGGCCGTGCATGGTTCTCCGACGGGCATTTCATGAAATTGAAGGGTCGACGAGCTTTTTCGTGCTTTTCTAAACATTTCCCCTCCTCCAATTTGGGGTGAGGCGATCGAAAAGTGCAGGCACCATGGCTCCCACGGTGGATGGCAAAGGCAGACTCTGATCTCCGGTGGCCAACGACGCTACGGTGAAATTGATCTGGGCGTCTTGCTCGCCTTGATCTTCTAAATGAAATGGTGAGGTTGATTGACCTCGATGGTAGTCGGAGCTGCAAGATTGGCGAGCTCCACAATGGCTTGACAACGGTGGCTTCGAACTCCAATGTCAGCCCAAGATGGGGTGCAATTGGGCAGGGGTTCTCACTCCTCGTTGCCCTCTGAGTTGAACAGCATGGGCGGTGTGTCACAACGCCGTCGTGAATGGCGACATCGAGAGGTGGCACGACGGCAAAAATACGGTGGCTCCGACGAAGCTCCTCTAGCCAAAATCGAGCTGTAATATCGGTGCCATTCTCTTCCTCTCTTCGTTCTGAGTTCGTTGACACCAAGATCGTGTCAATCGGAGCTCGGACGGAGGAGATATCACACCGAAAAATTTTGTGATTTTCAGCCACTTTGACCGGCGCATGAGGGCTACTCCGACGGAGTTGTGGGTGGCACGACACACCGTTGGACTTAGCTCCTTGAGATCTTTCCAACGGTGTGGGAGGTGTCGAAAATGGAGGTTGGATTCTGGACTGTGTTTGAGGAGAGAGAAAGAGTAGAGAGAGAGAGTGACAAGTTGATCTGATTGGTCAGTATTTTTTTTATATTTATTTATATACAACTGGTGGTCTACACAGTCTAAACCGTGCAGTACCGGGTAAATCAAATTTGATCTGTAACTTTTAAATTTTTTGTGGACATAACTGTACTTTTAAAAACTATAATTTATTTGCACTTTAAAAATAATCACATAAATTTATAATTCTCTTATTGTATTATTGTGTTATTGAAATATTCATATTGACATAAAAAAAAAATCATTTTCATGATTTTATCCATACTATATAGATTTCGTGATTTAAATTTTGAAACGGTGAACTTTGATATGTTTGTTCTTAAAACCAATGATTAATTATTTTCACAACTATATACATATATATATGCATATATGTATATGAATTCTTGGAATGATATTGTGCATTTAACTTTGCTCAATATAATTATTTATTTATTTATATATATATATTTATCTATATATATATATTTAACTTTTGAAATTTAAAAATGTAATTTAAAACATATATTTTTCATTAACAATTTTCATAATGTAAACTCCCAACTTCGTTATAAAAACAATAGTTGTAATTTAATAAAAGTTTTGTAAATTAAATTTACTATCTGAAAGTTAATTTAATTTAAATTCCAAACTTATCACAATTTTGTGCTTCACGAACCTCTTCTTATAAAGAGTCATTTATAGGTCTACATCTTACCAATAGATCAGTGTTTGTGAATTCCATCAATGCTCTCTTCTTCTTCTTATTCACTATTATTTTAATAACTAATATTATTATTATTGTCATTGTTATTACAACAATAATAATAAACCTTACATAATTATTAATGTGTACAATAATTAACTATACACATTCAAAACATTGGAATTCTTGCATCCTTGAACTTGGTGCTTACCATTTTAATTTATGGTATGGAGCTCATGATCACTATTGATCTGGGTTTCTTTTACTAAACTGATATCACATAGGAATTTCCACATAATCTTAGTAAGTTGAAAATTCTACTTTTACCAATAACATCATCTTTTTGGCTCATGTATAAAATTAATAATTCATAAACTCTTGGTTTAGCACATTAAATAATTATTTGTTTAATTATTTTAATGTATTATCATAATATTACATTGTTACATGTTTCATAAATAAAGCACATAAATTTGTGCATTCACAACATTATTTATCTCTAAGGTCTTATGGCAATTAAGACCTTTAAATTTACATGTTAATAAATGCTAAACTTGTACTTTCTTAAGCTCTTAATTGAGTAATGAGAGAAAAATCCTTAATTGATCGTAGTCATTAAGTTTTGAATTTTTCGGGTCATTACACACTCTCCTAAGTTGGTAGTTCACAACCGCATTGTATTTAGACAACCAGTCCATCCCTAAAATTACATCATATGAACTCATGGGGATTACAATCAAATCATGCTTCAAAATCTCATCCCCAATCTTTATTTTACAAGCTTTAGATATACGATTCACACACACCAGGCCTAAGGGTGAGGCTATAACTAAGGGTTTGTCAAACTATTCTATCTCCAATCCCAAGGCATGTACAAAAGAACTTGAAATGAGAGAATGAGTGGCACTAGTATCAAATAAAACATGAACTAAAGGTTGAGAACTAGAATCGTACCATTGAAAACCGCGTTGCCAGTCTAGGCATCCAAACTCCCTGTTGTCATGGTGTAAACTGGCATTGGAGCTTTCTATTTTCCTCTACTAACATTGCTAGGTCCTAGATTAGTTGGCCGATGTTACTACGATGGAGGTGACTGGACGCTAGCTATACTCGGCTCTTGATATTGAGGGGCACTGCACTAAAAGTTCTGTGGCTGATGTCCTTATGCTAAATATGGTGGTTGTTGAGGGGAGAATTGATGGAACTAGAACTGAGGGAATTGCTGAGGTGGAGGTAGAGTCTGAATTTATTACACATATACATTTTTTAACATTGACAGGAGAATGGATACGATTAGGACCAGGAGACCGCTATTATTTGGAACCTAAAAAAAAATTAATTTTTACAATTAAATAGGGTGAAGAAGAAACTAAGGTGACTCCATTAATTAAAAGTAGTATTATAAGAAGAAGAAGCAGAAGAAGGAGCAGGAAAATAACGTGACTCCCATGTATCTTATTCTTAATTTAAGAAGACGGTAACTTTACAATATTGTAAGCCAAATTGATAATTAAAGCTTCAAGAAAATAAAAGACCTATCAACTAAGGTTAAAAATAGAAAGGGTAAATATGGCTGTCGAAGAATTGGTCTCTATTTATATTTTTATTAAAAAAAAAAAAGGAATCAGCCTCTAATTGTAATAAATTTGGAAGGTTGTATTTTGATTTGATATCCCTTGATTCTTGATGATCTTTTGTTATTTTCTTTTTCCTTCTTTTTATGTCTAATAGACTAGATTTTAATACTTAAAGAAAAAAGAAGGTGGCAACTCTAATTGCCATATATAGTTGACGATGTAACACAAAATGGTAAGTTTTATATTTCTTTTTGTATAATAAAGTTTCAATATGCATTCATATTAACATTTAGGGATTGATATACTCTTTTGTTGAATGGGGTCATGAGCGATTATGGGGAGAAAATGTTAAGATTTCAGCAACTTAATAAGCTTTATTAAGGTTTATGAAATTAACATTTAATCGGGTGACAAATTCTTTAATTAAAAGGGCATGTTAAGATGGACAGAATAGGCTGTCCTTTTTTCCTAAACTTCCCTTCATTATATATATATATATATATGACTTTTTTTTAATGGTTATGTCTCCAATAGTTACATATCTAAAAAGGACATATTTTTATAACAATTGATGATATGGTATGATAAGAATTCAATCTTATTAATAATCATAAATTTTTTGGTCAACTATTCGCTTCCTTATAACCATTCGATGTATGTCAAATGGCTAATAATAATAGTTACTATTAGAAACGTAGCCATTGAAACCACACCCAAATACATCATGCAAAGCATCAATTATTGTTAAAATATACCCTTATTGAAAATGTAACCACTGGAAACATAAACATTGAAAATAAGTCTATATATATCTTATATAAGTAAGAACGAACCCCTAATTTTCGTTCCCAAAATCCGTTACACTAGACTTACAGTCTTACATTACATCTTGTGTTTTATTTTTTTAAAAGTAAAAATTTTCGTTCAGAATATTTCAAATTTGAACAAATACCCTTAATTTATCACAACATCATCAACTAGTTAGCTCAAATTAGGTGGCAAGTATAAATATGTGTTAAGTTAGCTAAATATTTCTCCTTGAATATTAAGGTTACGTTTGATTTGATGGAATGAGCATTACAATGAAATGACAATTTCTAAATTAATTCAATCATTCCTATTCCTATGTTTGATTGGACAAAAAGTCACAAGAATAGTCATTCCAATAAAGTTGTTATTCCACCAAAATGGTTGGTAACAATTCCAAAAGAGAAATTTATTAAATGACCATTCTATTGCAAAACTAATATTAATTAAAAAAATTTCTTCCTAAATTATCCCTTTCCTACCTAAATTATTCCACCAAAATGGGGATCAATGAAAAGTTTACAGAATTCTGTAAACTTTTTGTGGTATTCCAGGGAATTATTGCTTGACTAGATGGTTAATCTCAATAATAGCTTGAAGAATCAAATGATGCTAAGCTCCTTTAGATTGTCGCGGCAACTTCTTTTCTTTATACTTCTGGTAATTGTTCTACTAAATCCCTTGCCCTAGTACATTAACTATATCATGCATGTTTCTTACAATGTTATTGTTTGTGTTTCTAAACTTTTAATTGAGACACTAATGGTCCTCAAGCTTTTTAAATGTTATCCTCATGGTACTATTGTAACAAAAACATTAAAAACTCATGGATTATATTAGATGAGGCACATATGATCTAGTTAAAACACTCACTTAAATGAAATTACTAAAAGTAATTTTATTAAATTTCCTATCATTAACGAATTACGTGTTCTTCACGTTAGGAAAACCAACAGATTTTTAACGTTTCTGTAATACATGTGCCACAAACGTAGCATTTGGAAAGCTTAGAAACTATTAATAAGTCAGCAAAAACTTTTAACGGTCAAAATGAGACAACTACTATATATATTTTTTACGTTAGACAATTTCTATTCATCATAAACAATACTGCAATTAACCCTTATTTTATTTAGAAATTAAAATTCTCTTAAATAAAAAGGTCGTACAAGGCCATTAAATATTACCCATCAATTGTACTTGTTCAATGCAGGCAATTGTAGTGCTTCTGCATCTGGGTTTGTTGGTACCATGTTGGTACGGTATGATCAAACATGTTGAACAACATGTGAATGTGAGTTCTCGAAGTTTCCATTCCCAACTGCAATCCGAGATTGATAAGACGACGAAACTTCTTAATCTCATGAGCTCTTCTTACACAACAAATTTAGCTAGAGTTTTAGACTCGTCTCTCAACGGATCTAAACTCTCATTTCCTGAGATTCACAACAGCGTTAGTTCTTTCAATACATCGGTCCTTTTTTTTTCTTGCTAATAAATTAATACATCCGTATTCTATTTTATCTCTAATCATTAGCAATATATTACAAAAAGTTACTTATATAATATAACTTCAGTGCAATTCCATATATGGTCAAATTAAGTAGCTTTAAACTTTTTAGAATCAATATCTATATTTCATTCACTAGTACAAAATGTGGATTCTGCGACGGTTTATAACCGTTGTGGAAAAATTTCACGACGGTGGATACCTCTGTCGTGGAATAAGATCGACTTTTCACGACGGTTTTTTACCATCGTGTAATAGAATAATTGGCGCGCGTGGTTAGTGGAAGTGTAATTTTCTACGACGGTTTTTTAGTAAAACCGTCGTGGAAGCTCAGCTTTCCACGACGGCTTTCCACGAAAACCGTTGTGGAAGGCTAGCTTAGTCTTCCACGACGGTTTTTCACAAAACCGTCGTGGAAGCTCAGTCTTCCACGACGGTTTTCCACAAAAACCGTCGTGGAAGCCTAGCCTTCCATGACTGTTTTTTTAAAAAACTGTCGTGGAAGGCTAATCTTCCACGACGGTTTTTGTGGAAAACCATCGTGAAAATTTGGTATTTTTCAAAAAAAAAATTCTCCTGCAATTTCAATTTCCTACGGGATGGCCAGTCCCGTATGTTATCCATTACATCAAAGCCCTAATTACATACAATAATTGTTGTATAATCAAATATTAAATTGTATTTACAAGATCTTTTTACACTTAAGCTATTTTGAGCACTTTGTTAATCTAGTATGACGTGTACCTATCTAAAAAGTAGAAATTTATTTACAAATTGTACCCACTCTAATCTAACTTCATGTATATATGTATGTATATAAACTTCTTTTTTTCCTAAGGCTTGTATACCACTTGTAATTATATCCCGCATGAAACGTAGAATAAAAAAACCACATTCTATGTTTCCTGGTTGTCTTGGGCACTTACGTTTAGAATATAACGTTCCGTTTGGTCGGTTTGTGACACCGGTTCCTGCTTGAAGCTTCTAATCGTTAAGCGCCCTAATAATGTATATCATGTTTGAATAATAAATAAATTAATAGACGATACAATTATGTGAGACTAAAAAATAATTAATTTTGTAAGACAATATTAATACTTACAATCTTGTGACTGATACGAAATCGTCATGTGGTGGGTGTTCGAGGGGGTCAAACTAATATATTTGGTCCTCCTATTGCGAAATAAGTCTTAACATCCAATGTTGTCCAACGTTGTATGGAAGGAAGAATAATTTCCCACTCGGTGCTTCAACTAATAGGTGGAGGAGTGATATGGCACGCTCTCTATGATCACTTTGTAGGTCTCTTGTAGCACTTGAAACAATAGCCGGAGATATGAAGCCGAAATTATGCGCCATGCCTTGAAGTTC
>CAMOHE010003720.1:0-27344 GCA_946598075.1 Artocarpus hirsutus
CATTATCATGAAGATCATTCTTTGCATTCAAAGCCATCCCCACGTAATATAGCTACCTAGCTTCTCCAACTATTTTTTTTGTAGCCACCTCACACTTAGTGAGTCCTAAAAAGATGAACATATCAAGGAATGAGTGACAACATGCTCAGTAGGGAAAACCATTACTCACCTTAAGGTTTTATTCTTACCACATTAAACCTGCATGGTTAGTTAGTTTTCATCATTATTCAAATTATGAGATTGATTATGATCATATTCCGTGGATACCATAGTTAATCATTACCAAATTTCATACATATACATATATATAATATTTTCATTCATCATTATTCTTAGGTATCCACATCACATAAAGTATTACTCAACTTATCGAAACCCAAATGGGCGAGCTTGGCCACCCTCCAAACATTCCGAGGGTATTCCGGTGAGGGGACATCAAGCCCCGAGTCCTCACCAAGTCGATTCCTGTACAGTGTGTTCTAGGACTTTCGACCCAAGGAAGCGTCAGCACCTTCCCCCTATTTTACCTTTTAGGGTCTTCGTGCCCAAGGACGTAACCGTCGTCCTCTTCACGTTTTACCATTTTCTCAATATTCAATCATCATTTAAAGAGTTAATCTTCCTAACCATGCTTCTCAACTTATAACAACATATGTTAATTCATTATGCTCCTCGCTAATCAATACAATGCAAGTTCGTATCATAGATTTATATGTGATTCTTATATAATAGTAGTTCAACATAGATAGATATATCTTGTGGTAAAACAATCAATTTTAATTCCACAAAAACCTTACAAAGGATGAGTAATAGAACCCCTACCTTCCAAGCTTCTCAACAATCTTTTAATCTCTGAATAATTAACGTAAGCTCCACACACCCTTGATCCTAAGATGTGCATAAGGACAATTAAAACTAAAGCACAACATGTAACCACATCCATAAATGAATTAAGTATAAATCTATATATTCTAGTTTCTAATAAGATTCATAAATCACTTAGGATGGTCTTGGAAAGGTTGCAAGACAATCAAGGATTAGAAGGTGAACAAAGTTGGGTTCACTATCTACAATTAGCACATGGGTTATTGGGTGGTTTACTTAAGGTAGGCGGGTGGTATACTGCCACTAGTAGGTTTACTAGTTTCCAACCCGAGAATTGAAAAATTCATAGAAAATAAAATATAACTCCGATTTAGGCTCACGATAGCTCGTTGGAAAGCTTAGGATGTGTACTTTTAAAATATGTAAACCAATTTACAAAATTCATTTTCATCTAATCCCAGAATTTCAAGAAAAAGCTACTGCCCATAGAGATAATATAAGGTTTCTTAAACCCAAAGCGTATTATTCTCATTTAAAATTTCAAAACCATTACAAAATAAGCAGCATGCATTATATAATCATAATAAATATATTCTTATGAGTTTTATACCAAAATTATCATCAAACTATATCTCTAGCCTTTCTTGCAATTAGTGAGGAAAACATGCATTAAATGTGAAGAAAATACATACTAAAGCTAAGTTTGAATTAAAGAAAACCTACTTCAAAACTCCTTTGAAAAACACCAAAGTTCAGGTTAAAAATCAAGCTTGTATTGACTCCAAAATGGCTTCAAATGTGGCTGGAAATTATAGTTGCCGTGGTTGCAAAGAGAGCTTTATGCCTTGTGTCTTTAGTTGGAAATTGAAGTGAGAAAGGAGAGAATAAGAAACTAGAGAAGAAAGTGGTGATGGTTGAATAAATAGGCATCAAAATAATTGAGGAGCGGGAGAGAATTAAATGAGTATTAAAAGAAAATATTATCATGTCTCCCATGGAGACTTTTAGCAAATAATGTTAACATAATTGAGGGGGTAAATGGGGTAAGTTGTAGAAGAAGATGAAGGAAGCATTAAAAAAGTGGTTGAGAAAATATATCGATGTCTCCTGGTAGTTGAGGTGAATTAATTCTATATCTCCAAGTAGTTGAGGCTACTTAATTAAGCATTAATGTAGCAGGACAAGGTTGGTAGAAATGAGTGATAGGTAGATTTAAAATATTTACTACGGAGACTTAGTAAAAATACTAAAGTGACATTCTTATTCATATGATTTTAACAAAAATCATATCCGTTAAAATAACGGGTGTTTCAAACCCATTGGCCCCATTACAACCCATATCAAAGACTTTTTTTATTTTAGGTGGTTTCTTCAATGTAATAGAGATTCGTACCAAAGGGGAAGCCCATGACATTTAATCTTTGCAACCAAGATTGGGTGGTTGTTTTTATGAGGACTATAAGGGTTTACCTTATTTGAAGCATATATTGTCTCAATATCGATAACATTAACTATTTTATATACACAATAGTATAATTGTTATAGGATCTATTAGCTTGAGAATGACTAGTTGATTTAATACAATACTTGTTTGATTTCTAGTCTACAACTCTCTAAGACTTAGGCCTTGTTTGTTTTTGTTCTCAAAATTTTTAGAAATGTTTTTGCATGCTTTTTGAGGCAAAAATTTTACAAACACTTTTAGCATAATTTCAAAAAAATTCTTGTTTTTCAAAACAAAAACATTTTCACCTATTTTCAAAACAATATCAAACGGCCCCTTAAAGTTTGGAAGGTTAGTGTTTCTTTGTCTTTTTCTTTGTGTTTAGGTTATGCTCGAGGACTAGCAAAATATCAATGTAAGGGAGTTTGATAAGTGTATAATTTGTTATATTTTTATATTATTCTTTTTTATATTTATTTTGTTTGTTTTTCAATTTTATTGTATTTTTTTTTTATGTTTTTGTGTTTTGTAGGTATTTTGATATCAAGGATTGAAGGATGATATTTGGATGCAAAACGGAGGAAAAAAAGAAATCATGTGCAGCGGATGGCACCCCCGTGCCATATTTTCCTGTCCCCATGCAGAGAAAGCTTGCCCCCGCGAGAAATAATTTCATGCAGCTGTGCACTACCCCTGGGCAGTTGAAGTGAATTCTGCACATGGCTGCAAGGAAAGGAGCTCGCCCCTATGCACCCCTGTGTCTTTTGGTCTGTTTTTGACCTATTTTGAAGCCAAGTTACCCCATTTTACCCTAAATACCAAATTTTATAAAGCCTCACTTAGGAATACATTAAACATCAATTTTTCATTATTTTTCTAGCCATATTTTGGAAAGGCAAAGAAAGAGAGAAAAGAAGGAGAATTCTCTTCAAGTTCAAGGAGTTTCATTCGCGTAGAGATTTCTTCATGATCGTTAAATAGTTTTTCTTTTTCTTTCTTTCCTTGAACTCCGATTATGTTTTTATTTTATTTTTCATTGTTTAATTTTACAAATATGTTAGGCTAAATTTCTTTTAGGTTAAAGGTGATTTCAAAACCCTAGATTCAACTATGCAACTGATATTTTCATAATTATTTCCAATTTTCTCAATATGAATTGTCTATGTTTCTCTATTTTTAATGTTCATGATTTTTATTTTGTTTTGTTTAGGGTGGCTAACTAAGTGAGATAGAAGAATTATGTATTGCTATATAAGGAATATAGAATAATTATCTATTGCTATATTAGGAATTCTTCGTTTGTAATTGTCATGATTTTCTAATTCGTAATAGCAAATTATGATTAATGATTGTGGTAAAGCTTTTGTATAGTCATATATGAAACATAATCTGGGTTAAATAGTTTGAGCTTATGTGATTGTTATCTTAATCAAACTATCTTTCTCATAAGCTTCCATTAGATTAAATCTAAAGAGCTTGTTCTAGGTTGTTAGTGGGAAGGGGTTTAATATAGTGCCTGTCTTATTGAATCTACAAAATAAAAAAAGATTGGAATAACAAAGCGTATTGTTATCTACGGTTGGTAGTTTCGATAGTTAGATTGAGAATAATTGTGTTCAATTGTATAATTGTTGTCTAGTGGTAGAGAATGAACCTTTAACCTGTTTTATCAATCTTGTTTACGGTCTCGTGCAAATTAGTTTTATTTTATTTATTAATTTTGTTTTCTTTATTTTTAATTTTAGTTAAATCATTCAAAAATCTCCAGTTTAATTATTTAGAAAATCAATAACTTATCAATTAAATTCGATCCTCTGCAAGACCGATCCTTGCTCACTTCTACCCTTATTAACTACAACATTTTAAACTAAGAATAATTTGGTGCTCCTTCGGGACCCATCATGGATATTATACAACAATCTAATTATGTTGATAAATTAAGATACTTTGTTGTGTATATGAAGTTAAAGCAGAATTGTATTCTATTTGACTCCTTTTTATTTTATGAGTTGAGATTACAATTTTTTTATGATGGCTAAGGATCACTACATTTTTGGAGATGGTAGGAAGTACTTTTCTTCCTTTTAGGATAATTGATGCTTTTAATATAATAGTGGGATCAGTAAACAAACAAGAAGATGTCGAATTTGGCGAATACAAATTAGATGTTAGGATTGCTCTAACAGAACTTCTTAAACATCTACTAAATCATATTTCATTCTATTTTAACAACATAACATATGGAAAAAAATGAAATGAATAAACATAGACAATAAAAATAAAATAATCCCTCAGACTCAACATTTTTATGATTAATAAGCCGTTTGAAAGAATGGTTGGAACCATTAGTTATAACTATAAATAGTATAAAGGTCTTACATATTATAGTTGTCAAACCAAAACTACTGATTCTAACTATTTTTCCAAACAGCCTATAAAAATAAACACAAACATCAAAAGCACATAAATATCCAACTAGAATTAGGACTTTATTAGATGACGGGCTTTAGATGTTGCCCGATTACGGATTATGTCTATGATTGTTTTACATGTCGTCCGTTCTGACAGATGACATCTGTAGCTATTTTAGATGTCGCCTCTTAGAGGGCGATGTCTAAACACTTCCAATTTATTTTTTTATTTATTTTTATAATCTTAGACTTTACCTAAAACACAGGTGATGTCTTATACCAAAATACATGTCGCCTAACGCAATTTTTTTCTTGAAAAACTTTTTTTGGATAATTTTAGTTGGCCATGTACGTTTTCTTCTTGTTTTCTTTTTTCTTTTTTTTTTTTTTTGGAAATCAATCTTAGTCCTCAAATTTCTTTCTTCATGTTTTTTTTTTTTTTTTTTCATTTTGTTTCATCACGGTTCCTTCTTTCCTTTTTTGAATTTTATCTTGGCTTTAGAGTTTAAAAACACTATATTCATCTTTTATTTTTGTGGATAATCTGATTAAAATTTGGCATTTAATATTGAGAGCCTTGTCTAATTAGATTGAAAAACATACTTGTTTGCATAATGTTTAGCTGCCCCCGTTTCCTTCACTTGGTCTACCACGTTTTTTCTTCTTCATTTTTTTATTACTATCTGGCCCTTTAAAATTTGAAACCACGTTTAAATGGATTAGAATTTGGATGAAAGAAAGGCTGATCAGGATAATGTCGCGGATATATGGGCGGCCTCTAAATGTTTATATATATATATATATATATATATTTTCGGGAATGTATATGGAATCAGTGCATATGGAACCAAATTATGTTTATTGTTTTGTGCGTTTTAAAATTTCTATTTAATATTCCCGATAACCCATACTTCACCTATAAGTGATGGATTTATTAGACGTAATTTAGGCCCAAGAGTTGTAACTGGGCCAGTCCAAAGATCGTGGCGTATGCACGTAACAATGAAAAGTAAAAACGCAATATCGTTTCCTCTGAGTAATAAACCGGGAACCACAATTGCCGGGCACAAATTTGGCTTCTACCTTTCAACTCACCTGAACCGTCCAACCCACAATCAATAACCCAAAATACACGGGCAATGGGTCCGCCGGCGGGATGGAATGATTACTCATGTATATTGTATATGTGTCTGTATATGGGATATAACCATTGTTGGTAGAACTCACAAATAGGTAACAATTACACGTCCTCTATATGGGCTCCTTCGTGGACAAATGAGAGATCTCCTGTCAGCTGCGTATCAGCTCTGTCTTACCGCTCCTTCCTCTAACCTGACTCTTTGGCTTTTTGTTTAGGGGAACACCCAAAAAAAAAAAAAGAAAAAAATGTGCTATCAATGTTTTATCGTAAAATATATTTATATACTATTACTCTCTTCTATTTTGTTAGGGGAATCTACAACAAAAAATATCATTCCATAGTATGTTGAGATTTCTATCAAACAGACGTTGCTATTATTTTTTTTCTTAGATGTAATGGTCAAAAAATAAGATTCTTTTGAGATAATGTTTGTTATGTTGGGGCAATTATATATGACCCAATAATTGCAAATACAGTTCACGCAAAGCCCAAAGAAAAATAAAAATAAAAAATAAGGGACAATTGGCAAAAGATAATGAATATGTCTTTCAATGATTGCCAACAAAACGCAGCGCCGGTTACCAAACAACTTATTTTTGAAATCCACAATAATACGACACCACATCTGCAAAAAGGAATGGTCAGTTGAATTGAACTCATCCTTATCTATCTGACGACCTCGAACTCCAACGAAAATCCCTCATATTTTCCATATTTCTTTATAACCGTATTTTGTTACTTTTCTTTTCTTCTCGGTTCCCAATTCCTCTTTATTATCACGAAATTTCCCTTTGCACGCATTGTCAAGACTCAAAACCCCATCCCCCCCTCTCTCTCTTTTCATCTTCTTCTTGAATCTCTCCCTGAAACCATAATTTTCTCTCATCTTTGAACTAAATCTGAGGTCCTGATCTTCGCAATTATGGCGTCTGGATCATCTGGTCGGGCCAACTCAGGCTCGAAGGGTTTCGATTTCGCGTCAGACGACATTCTCTGCTCGTACGAGGACTACGGAAACCAGGACTCCTCCAATGGCAGCTACGGCGACCCGGTGATCAGTACTAGGTCGGGAAAGGTACTCTATGCAGCTTCTTTGCTAATTTATTTGTAATTTTGTGAAATAAGATTCTTAGGGGTTTTAGATCGTGCCTATAATTGACGCTTTCTTATCATTTTCGTAGGATTTTTTTTAAAGTCTGATTTTTAATATAACAACTAATTTCTCAAGTTAATTGCATGTTAATTACATGTTGGGTTCTCTAAAATTTTACGATTTGAGACGTTTAGATTTTTTAATGTTGTGATTCAAATTCTTTTATTCAACTGAACAGGAGGCTAAAGGAGTCTTGTCCTTGATCTTATAATATATGTTAGACTCAGAACAGATATTATGTTTTTTCTTCTTCTTTTTCTCTTTTGCCTTTCCGATTGGAAGATGCTAAGCTACGAGTTTGGATGCTTGAATTTCTGTTTTAACGTAATACAAGTTAAAAGATTGAAAACTGATCAACGGCTTGGCCTTGAAGGGCTTCATCATTGGGATACCTGAAGGTGAATAAATTATGACCGTCCATAAATGAAACATTGTAGGAGTGATGCTCTGTTTTTGTTACTTAGACAATCGCCAATGCTAATATCTATGTTAATATCATATTTGTCCCTAAAAAAGTATGATATGTGCTTTTTATTTCGTGCTCCTAAGCATGATGCTATCCCAAAGCATAAAGCTATTTCAAATGATATATATACCTTTTATTATAATTATTAAACCTTAAAATTTTAAAATAAACTTTTAATGTGAAAGTAATTTGAAAGTGGCAATATTGTCTCGATTAAAAGAAATGGTTATTGTATGAAGTTATGAACCAGTAGGAGTCATATGTTAAATTTTTTATTTGCTATAGTTGGTGGTAAATTTGCCATCAATTTTCTGATATGGCAGATTTGGCATTAAAAATGGCATGCATTGAAAGTGTTATTTTACACTCAAATGTCAAAATTTGCTATGGGCATTGCATGGGAGAGATGCTCTTAGCAATGCTTTGCTTGAATGAAGATAGAAAAGAGTGAAAAATGGAGGCAAGGCGCAAGGATTGGATTTGGTTGTTTAGTAGGAGAGAAAATCAAAAGGAAAAATGAGAGGATAAAAGTACGGGTCCCAACATATTTAATTATTTGGATTCATTGGAGGAGATAGAGGCCATGTTTGTTTTAGGTATTAGTATGACCCAATGAACTCAAATTTGAATTTGAGTATCTAGAATCCTTTCGATACGTGTTTGTTTCCCTTGTAATCCGAATCAAATGAGTATCATTGTTTCCTTTAAAATCCAAATCAAATGCATATCAACATTCTAAGTTTTCAGAGTTTTGACACCTTTTTAAACTCTTGATACTTGGATATCTTTGTTATGGTAAAAGTTGAAATTCACTCTTTTATATTTGAGTGAAAAAATCATAACTTCTTCATTTGATATCCAATTGAGATGATTCTTTTTTCATTTTGTTCTTAGTGAAGACAGGAATAAATTAAAATTCATATTGTACATTTTTTAGGATCATTAATATTAAGATTTTATTAGATTTGTTAATGAATCAAAAACTATTTTCACTACCTATTCAAACACAAATTTAATTTTATTCCATATTCAGATTAAAACTTAAATGCAAATCCAAACGTCAACTCAGATAACAATTCAAATCACTAATTCAAATCTTAATTTAGATCATATAACTCAAATCAAATCAATAATTCGAATCAATTTACCAAACGGACCGAAAATTTGTCATTATTTAGAAGTGACATGTGAAACTGATATAATATTAGAAAATAAAATGGTAAATTGTTAGATAGTGTGAAATAACTCAGTTCTCTTTCCTTATAATGTTATTATTCCTAACAATCATAGCATACATATATATATATATATATTGTATTCTTTATTATATTTCTATTTATTTTTCCCCATTTCCTTCTTACCAAACAAAGTGCAAGTGTAACTGTCTTGTTGGAGCTGTGATATTATTATAATTGAGTTCTTTGAATTAGGAAAATTTCCCTATCGAAAACTATAATGCTTTCCGAAATAAAGTTTTTGTTTCCTGGGAATTGTCTGAAACTACGCTATATCTTAGGTTTAATATCTCTTTCTCTGTCCTCTGTCTCTGTAGAATTTTAATATGTTTCATCTGTCTTGTCTGGAATGCACATTGCAGTACTCGTAGATTTAAAATTGTATAATAGATTGTAGATAATGCCTTTCATTTTTTCTACTTCTATTGTCTTTGTTCGATGCATACACCTAATTTTCCATTTGCTAACCAGAAAATGATGTATCAGGATTTTCATAATGCCCGAAGGGGAAGATCACCAGTGTTTCCTACTGCTGCTTATAGCCAGCCCGAAGATTCTTTTAACCAAGATGTGATTTCTGCTGTGGAAAAAAGTATGAAAAGAAACGCGGACAACCTCATGCGCTTTCTTGAAGGAATTAGTTCAAGACTTTCACAGTTGGAATTATATTGCTATAATCTTGATAAATCCATTGGAGAAATGCGATCCGATTTAATTCGTGATCATGAAGAGGCAGATTCAAAGCTGAAGGCTATTGAGAAACATCTTCAAGAAGTGAGTTGTAACTCTGACTTATGTGCTTAAGATAATATCTTATTTAGAGTCAGATATCTCCATTGTTCCCCTTTCATGATTCCAATTTTATGGCATTGACATCTTGCTGTGCTGTTTTGATCTTGGGTGTCGATGGCGCTTTCTGTTGGTGGAGTTTACTATTCTCATGGTGTTTGGGTTACCAAACTACCAATGCAACCCTTTCATTCATTGTTATGATTTGTTTTTCATGCTGCTCTGTAGTGGCACTTTCTGTGTAGAAACAGGAAGTGTGATTTCTAAATGAATAACAACATGCAGAAAAGTGGATAGGAACTTCATTAATCACGTTTGCAGATGGCTTGATATAACGTAGAGTTCTATTATTATGGTATGCCATGGATTCATTGTTAGTTTTACTTGCTAGACATGAGTACTCAAAATTAAACTATTTCACCGATTTTTTAATTCATTGCACTAGAAAAATTGTTGGTTAGGACATATTCTCATAAAGAGAATGAGAGAAACACAATCTCGTTGTTTTGCAAATTTAATCATGTGACGTTGCCTGTTTTAAGTTTAGCATGATATAAATGAAATCCCAATAGTAAGTTTTTTGAGATGTTCTGCTTTAATATATATATATATATATATATATATATTTATGCTACTGAGCTCTGTTTTAATAGTTTGATGATAGCTGTCTCTTCTCGTGGTGTGTGGATGCAAATCTTCCTGGATTAGTATGAATTAAGATGTCTTCTGTCTATTATTGCTAAATGCTGCATTGTTCTGAGATGAGTAGGTTTAAGCACGCCTTTATTGGACTTTCTCCTGTTGATTTTGTATTCATATGTCTTCATCCAGCAACTTGATGCAGCAGACGAACTTGATTCTTTTTTAATTTTTTAGGTCCACAGGTCTATACAGATCCTTAGGGACAAGCAAGAACTTGCCGAGACTCAAAAAGAATTGGCCAAACTTCAGCTTGTGCAGAAAGACTCTTCTTCATCAAGCCACCAGTCCACTGAAGACAGAGCGTCGCCACCCACTTCTGATTCCAAACAGAACGACAACGCGTCTGATACACATACCCAGCAACTGGCTCTTGCCCTTCCTCATCAAGTAGCACCAGCACAGCAACCAGTGGTGCCTTCCCTGCTGCCCCAATCCCAGAATGTGAGTCAGCAACCACCATATTACTTACCTTCACCTCAGTTGCCAAATCCACCGGTTCCAGCACAACATCCACAGAGACAATATGTGGCATCCAATTCTCAGTATCGCACCCCCCAGCTGCAAGACATCCCAAGAGTAGCACCGCAACCAACACACTCTCAAGTTAATCAGACAGCAGTCCAACAATTCCCTCAGTATCAACAGCAACTTCCTCAACAGTTGCCTCAGCAAGTACAATTGCCACAGCAACCCTCCATGCAAACCCAAGTTCGGCCCCCATCACCTGTCTACCCTTCATATGCGCCAACTCAGCCGGCAAACCCACCTCCACCTCCAGAGACTTTGCCGAACAGCATGCCGATGCAGGTGCCATATTCAGGAATTCCTCAGGCCGGAACTGGTCTTGGCAACGCTGTGCCTTTCGGATACACTTCTGCTGGCAGTGCAGCTCCACAGCAGCTCCCACATCAGCAAATCAAGGGTACTTATGGAGTGCAGCCAGGCGAAGGCTATGCAGCCTCTGGACCCCACCCTGCACTTCCTTCCGGGAGCACATACATGATGTATGATAGTGAAGGAGGGAGAGCCCGTTATCCACCCCAAGTGCCTCACTTTGCTCAAGGTAGTTATTCTTCCACAAGCGCCTCTCTTCCTAATCCACCACCAAATACGGGTCCCAATGTCATGGTCCGGAGCCCACAGTTCATTCGAAACCATCCCTATGGTGAGTTGATCGAGAAATTGGTAAGCATGGGCTTCAGGGGTGACCATGTTGCGAGCGTGATTCAGAGGATGGAAGAGAGTGGCCAACCCATTGATTTCAATGGTGTGCTTGACAGGTTGAATGCGCACTCTTCTGGGGCTCGTCAGAGAGGTTGGTCAGGTTAAAGATATATTTTGGCTTTATGATCTGACCTCCAATTTCAGTGGTAATTCATCATTGCGTGTTTTATTATGCATTGAATAAATGCTGATATGTTTGCCTACGGTGTTCTCTTGTACATGGTTAGAGTTACCAGGATTATTGTATATTTTATGATCTCAATGCGAGGCCTTATTGGTATTGTTATAAGGCCCTGCTTTAATCTGGCAGTAGAAACACATTTAGTTAAATAACTTTATTTATAAAAAAAAAACTTTATTTCATTTTTATCGTCATACTTAGGACGGCAATACGTGTTGACACAATACGAACCCAATATGCTTTTTTTCAGGTTGGAATTAAAAAATTAACTACGAGTCATGTTAGTGTCAATTCGAAACTAATCCGTTGAAAAATGGGTTGTATTCGGTTAACTCGCACGGTACTAAAATGTTTCGTTTAACCTACGATTAATTATTTAAATATTTTTTAAAAATATTTTCCTTATTAGCAAACATAAACTTTAGCTCACTTAATATCGTATTAAGCTTCAAACTAAATTGATTTTTACTATTGAATAATAATAAGATGGTTCTAACTTCATCACTTTAAACTTTTTTATTTTGTTAGATTTGTTATTTTATAGACTTGTTTTTTTTAGCGCTGAATTGTTTATTTTGTTGGATGTTTTTTAAAATTTTAAGATTTAAATTTTTGTTGTTGTAGTATAAAATTCATTTGATTTTGAGAAAAGTTGCTTTATGTTTGTTTTTATGTTATATTAATGTAAGGTTAGTGTTCGTTACTACGGGCCATTGGCAACGGGCCATTGGCAAGTTGCGGGTTATTGGCGGGTTGTAAATTGTTGACGTTTCATAGGTTGCATAAGAAACGGGTTAGTACAGGTAGTGATCGTGTTAGCTCGTGTTTCAACAGGTTATGTTAGTATTGAGATTTTTCAACTCGTTTGTCTCACGGGTCGTGTTAGTGATGAGCTAGTTCATATAAAAATTGACTCTCAATCTAACATAAACCCGACCCGTTGACACATTGTCACCTACCAGCTTGGCCCGTTTTCATTAGGCCATGCAGGTCGTGGGCCAGCCTGACTTAACCCACGAATTTTGTCGGCCAGGCCGGGTAGGCCCAAATAAAAATTACCTTGGCTTAGCCCATACCACGGGCCATTTTTATGTAGGCTAGGCTGGGTTGTGCTGTTGGCTAGGTTAAGCCATGCCATGGGTCTTGAATAGGCAAGTCCATTTGAGCCCATCTACGAGTTAGGATGCGTAGGCCTATCTTGGCCCATTATGAGTTTAGATGGGCTAGCCCATCTAAGTATACATGTTTTATATTTATTTTTGGATTTTTAAACAAGCTAATAGATATAAAAGTTTGAATAGTCAATGGAAATATAAAAATGGATATTTTATTTACGATTGTCTCATTAAAAACATTTTCAAGGAAAACCCAATGGGACAAAATCTTGGTAAGAAAAAAAGAGTACAATCAAGATAATTATACGTAAGTTGTTTACAAAATTACTAAAAAAACATAAAAAAAAGCTTGCCATAATGTAATATATGAGGACTTCTGCTAGAGAAGATTATATTTAGCCATGTTCACTTGTAAATGAACATGAATATATATATATATATATATTTAAATAAAATTGAGAAACAATAGTCCTTTGTTGGGCTGGCCTATTGTGGGCCTATATGGGCCTTACAGGGGCTGGGATGGGCCGACCCATTATGGCCTAGATGTGCCGGCCCGGCCTGGCCAGGCCTAAGCCCAACCTAGCCTATGATTTTTCATGGGCAATGCCTAGCTGGCCCATGGGCCAATATATGTTGGCTTAACCCAACCCCGCCCACCAATATTTATGGGCTAGCCTGTCTGGTCAATCATTATATTAGGATGGGTGTGGGCCGACCCATGGGCCTTAACCCATTATTGCATCTCAAGCTCATTGGTCATGTTTTTGGCCATAAACTATAAAGGAGGTCATCCTCATAGGTGGTGGTATTAGTTTTTAATTTCGTGTGCTTTATATTTATACATACACGTATAATAATCATCGAAAAGCATATTTATATTAGTAATTTACAAGTATGATAATTCTATTTGGTATTTAAATATCATATTATACGAAGCGTAAATTCTTTTAAATTTAAAAAATTTATGACGTCGATAATGAGAATTTTTATTTATATATATGGAAGAGCTTTTTAATTTAAAAAACAAATTATAAATACCTAAGGTCCATAATTCTTGAATTTCAAATGCGAATAAATATCAAAAGGATGGTTTTAATTATCTCATTTTTATCAATAAAATATTTATTTATTATTTATATGTCAAATCTTGTCCTCTTTATGTTCATATTAGTTGAATGTATGTAAAGCAAATAAAAGTATGAGACTGTCAGTCTAAACCTTTAAAAACTGGACATATGATGGAAAGATTATGTAGAAGACACGAATCTTAAGGTGACAGTCGAAATCATAAGATCCGTAATCGAGGAAATAAAGTTGGACGCTTTATTCATGCAAAGATTGTTATGTTGCCTATATCCCTAATAGGAGATGGTTTGTCTTGACAATCGGAGGTGGACTCCGTAAATAGAAACATTGACACATTGTTATAGGTGACGATGTGTCGGTTTAGGACATAAAGTGAATTGATTTAGATTAACAATTTTGTCTCAACAAATCGATTCACTTTAAACAATCATATGTATTGCATCTTAATCCTAAGATGAATAGTGGGCCAGTTGTCTTAACTTATGTCTTTTGATGTTGCAAAGGGTGACATCCACATTTTAATAGTGGTACGCATGCTGGTACGTTAGAGGAATGACTCTTGATAGCACAGACCTGTTATTCATAGATATGGAATCTATAGCTCTTCTTTAGAAGTAGTTGATATCTCCTTATATGTGTTATCCTGTAATTGAAAAATTAGAATGCTAAACCATTTGGATACATAGGTGTAATCAAATGGTATATTATCTTTGCATGGTAACTTTTTCGATGCTGAGATAATAAAACGTAAGAGAAAAATAATCGGGAAGGTAAGACAAAACTTGTCCTTAAGCCAATTATGATAATCCTATAGGGATACGATACATTATGATATGTCATGGAGATTTAGTTATACAGGCTTCGTAATTTTATATAGTTTGAGGGTGCAACCCTAAGCTTTCAATGGAATAGTGTTATAGCTGATAATTATAAAATGTATATCTGAGACATTGGATTTTATAGTTATCGAAAGCTTGAACTATATAGGTCCATCAGGTCCCATCGCTAGCTCATAAAAATCTTATAATGATACAACGTGTTTTTTCAATAATTGGTGACTTGTGTCAAATTATCAAATTGGTTGAAAATTCTATAGAATCGGATTATTCATGTTTGTTTATCAGATTGAATTAATTTTGTGAAAATTAATTCAAGATAAACTTGTTAAATTATCAGGATCAAATAATTTATGATTGTTTATCGGTTGGATTAATATGAATAAATTAATTCAAGATAAACTTGTTGAATTATCAAGAATATTTATTTTACTAGAGATTATCTAGATATGACTATTTTAATCAAAGAACTTCTTTGCTGGGTTATTTGAATTAAAACTGATGCTTTATCTCCGAAATCTAGGGTGGGAAATAAAGATTCACAGGAAAATTTTTATCGCAAGTTTAGCAGGCCAATCTTTAAGTTTGGCTTGCCGATTGAGGAGGATCGGCAGTCCGATCAGCCAGTTCGACCTGCTGATCGGGCGATAAAAGGATCACTTGTTTTCACATGAAGTTTTATTAGATATTGCTTCTAATTTGATTTTGATTTGAATGTTTGAGGCTTTATCTGATAAGGACTGACTCCTAGGCCCAACCTTTATAAAAAGGGAGTGAGTCTCATTATTATTGAGATCAGTTGAGAAATCTAGAGTAAGACTCTGTTAGTGAGATTCTAAAACTCCTCAGAGAGCTATCATTCATAAATAAGGAATTAAAGCATTGGGTATTTCTTAATTGGTTAGAAGGAGAGCTACTTGGTGGAAAAGTTGAACAACATGGGCCTACATTCACTACGATCGTGGATAAAGAATAGCAAAGAAGGCTGGTTGGTTGAGGTTCTTTTGGAACGTTACTTCTCTTCATTGACTATAGGAGCTTTTTGGCACACAAAGGTTAGTAAGATCTAGTTAGTTTATGCATATAGCGTGTCAAAATTATGTTTTAGAAAATACTCTAATATAAAAATTTTAAAATTCTGTTACGTACTATTTTTCCAACATATCTTTCTTTACTAAACGATATCTCTAGTCAAATGAAACTTTGTTTCAATGTGTTTTTGCTTCTTGCGGTTTTTTGGTTCCTTTGATTGAGCTTCCATACCACTATTATCATAGTGAAGCTTGTGTAGAAGTCGTAGGTATCACCTCAAGATCTTGTAGGAATTTTTGAAGCAATACAGCCTCTTTTGTAGCTTTCGAAGTAGCCATATATCCCACTTCAATTTCGGAGTCTATGAGACAAGTTTGTTTCACACTCCTCCAACTCATAGCTCCACTTCCTAATGTAAACACATATCCAGAAATAGACTTTCTGGAATCCTTGTATGACATAAAGTCTAAATCTGTATATCCCATGAGCATAAGGTCATCACAAGAATACAAAAACATATAATCCATGGTTCTTCTTAGATACTTTAGGATATGCTTAACTGCAGTCCAGTGTTTAGGTCTAGGGTTAGATTGATATTTGTTGACCGCTCCAACTACAAAGCAGATATCTATTCTAGTACAAAACATGGCTTACATGAGACTTCTTACAACTTTCACATAAGGAACCTTTCTCATGCGCTCAATTCCCTTTGGGGTCTTGAGAGACTAATCCTCTAAAAATGTAAATCCATGCCTGAATATTAATAAGCCTTTCTTGAAATTTACCATTCTAAATTTAGCTAGAATCTTATCAATATAAGCAGCTTAGGATAAGGCTATTGTTTTATTCTTCCGGTCTCTAAGTAACTTGATACCAAGAATATAACTAGCCTCACCAAGGTCCTTCATATTAAATTGTTCTGCTAACCAACTCTTAACGGTGGATAACATCCCTACATCATTTCCAATCATTAGAATATCATCCACATAAAAAAATTAGAAAAGTTATATCCTTTCCCTTGATCTTTTTGTAAACACAAGGTTCATCAATGTTTTGACTAAATCCAAACGATTTAATTGTATAATCAAACCTGATGTTCCACAATTTTGATGCTTGCTTTAATCCATAAATGGACCTTTGCAACTTGCATGCCATGTGTTCTTGACCTTTGGTAGAAAACCCTTTTGGTTGCTACATGTAGACATCTTCTTCTAAATGCCTATTCAAGAACAGTGTCTTGACATCTATTTGCCAGATTTCATAATCTTGTGCTACAACAATAGAAAGTAGAATTCTGATGGATTTAAGCATGACCACTTGTGAAAAGGTTTTCTCATAGTCGATTCCTTCTTTCTGAGTATAAACCTTCGTAACCAGTCTAGCTTGAAAGGTTTTTACCTTTCCATCTATTTCTCTCTTTCTCTTGTAGATCCACTTGCAGCCAATAGGTTAGTTGGTGCTTCTACAAGTTCCTAGACATTATTGGAATACATTGATTCCATTTCTAGGTTCATGGCCTTTTGCCATTCTTAAGCATCCTCATTCGTTAGAGCTTTCTTGTAACTTGTAGTGTCTTGTACCTGTTGGTCTGAGATAGCCGTGAAGATTTCTCCCACCAGCATGTACCTTGCTGGTAATCTAATTACCCCCCACTACGTTGAGGCTTATACGTTGTTGCTCTTCAAGGACAACGATTTGATCTTGCAATTGTCGTTATTTTTCTTGTTGAACAAGCATAGAAGGCTAAACGCCAATTCGATCATTTGATAATTCCTCCAAAATTATTTTACTCTTTCGCTTGAAATTGTTCATGTAGTCTTGTTCCAAGAAAGTAGCATGTGTCCTCACTATTATTTTTCTTTCCTCAGGACTATAGAACAATCCTCCTCTCGTTCTTTTGGGATAGCCCACAAGCATGCACACTTCTAAACATGATTCTAAACGTGATTCCATCTTGTATGCCTTAAACTTCAACATGTGCACTGGTGTTCCCCAAATATGGATGTCATTCAAACTAGGTTTTTGACCTGTCCATAATTCCTTTGGGATCTTTGGCATTGACTTAGAAGAAATCAATTTCAAAAGGCACATTGTAGTTTTCAGGGCTAGACCCAAAACGAGACTGACAATGTAGAGTAATTAAGCTTTGATCTCACCATATCCAAAAGAGTCTTGTTTCTCCTCTCGGTAACACCATTTTGATGCAATGTACCTGGAGTTGTTAACTAGAAAATTATACCATTTTCAATTAAGTAATCCTTGAATTCTCTGAAGAGGTATTCACCACCTTGATCAAATCGAAGTTTCTTTATGTTCTTATCTAATTGCCTTTTTTGTCTAAGTCCTAAACTCTTTGAATTTCTCAAAGGCTGACTTGTGACACATTAGATAAACATAACCAAATTTAGAGTATTCATCTATAAATATGATGAAGTACTCATATCCTCCTCAGGCTTGTACATTGATGGCCCACATACATCTATATGTACCAATTCAAGAGCTACAATGGTGCGTTCTCCTTTGGCCGAAAAGGGCCTCTTTGTCACTTTCCCTTTTAAACATGATTCATAGATTGGTAATGATTCAAATTTTAATGAGCCTCTATTAGGGTTAATATGACCAAACGCAGATGCCAAAGATAACTTTGGCCGGGAGAAATCATTGTTTTCTTAGATACATACATATGCTCATCCTTTATTTCTGAGTCATGCAAAGTATGGATCTTAAGACTTAAATGACATTCTTTCGATAAACCAGGAAAAATCATTCTACTATTCTTAAAAATAGAAACTGAGGAGTTAGAACTAATAATGTACACCTGCTTAAACAAACGAGCAACTAAAATTAAATTCCTCTTAATGTTTGCAACATGAAGACAATTATGAAAAACTAAAGTCTTATCATTAAAAGATAAATGAATGGATCCAATGCTCTTAGTTGACACAAACTAGCTTGTTCCTAACCATAGGTTCATGCTACACTCACTAAGCTTCTTAGTTTCCTGAAACCAAAATAGTAAGTTACAAATATTATATGTAGCAACAGATTCTACAATCTAGATATCTATAGAATTCTATACAAAACAAGCCTCAATCATAAAAAGATTAACCATACCTGATTTGGTTATCTTAAGGCAGTCCTTTTTCTAGTGTCCCTATGCACCATACTTGAAACATTTTCCTTTTGGCTTCCCATCATTCTTTGTGCTTGGCTTCTTTGTTTTCCCAGTCTTGTTTTTTCTCTTCTTTTTATTCTGGGATTTGCCTTTTGGCTTTTCCTTAAAAGATTATCCTATGTGAGGTTTAACCTTCCTAAAGACTTCTTAGATCGATAAATCTCCTTAGCTGGATGTAGTTCATTCATGAGCTCTATCAAGGTTAATTTCATCTTGTTCATGTAACAATTAATCTTGAACTCCTTGAGTTGCTCTGGCAAAGATGCACCAAATCGATTTTTGTTTCTCGATCAATTTTGGCCCCTTGAATCTCAACCTCATTCAAGAAATCAATCATTTTTAGCACATTATCACGAACCCTTGTACCTTTCCCATTCTGGTGTTGTAAACATCGCATAGAGCTGCTTGTCTTGTAGAGCGAGTATTCTGCTAAAACATTTGTTCAAGGCTACCCATAATCTCAGTAGCAGTCTCCACGTTGGCATGTTGGGTTTGAAGCACATTAGAGACCGGTGCCGATATGCAGCATTTGGCCATTTCATTGGCTTTTTGCCATCTTTAATATGGCCTCCTCTCATTGTTATGCGCATCAACATATGGGACCTTAGGGCATGGTTGGGTAAGACAAAATTTGTAATCCTCAATAGTGAGAACAATAAACAAATTTCATTTCCAATCAACAAAATTCTCACTGGTTAATTTGCTTTGATTAAGGATAATTGTGAGTGGGATAAAGGACAACATTATCTAAAATAAAACAAGCATAAGAAATTGCAATAAATTTGCAATAAAATGAACATTCAATTATAAATACCAAAAACCAAATAAAAGCATTTGTTAATTTTATTGCAACGATAATCTAGTATCTGTTTAAACAAGCTATCCGTAGGGGAAGTCATTCCTTGTCATATTAGACCCAATTATTTATTGGTTTAATTACTTTCAAGTTTAACGTGATAAATAATTATTGTTATCTTTTTGGGCCTATGTTTTGTTAACATAGCTTCATTGGGAAGGTTAATAATGAAATTTAGTTGAGTGTCTATACCATTGTTTCAATCTCCATATTTTCCCTTAAAGATAGTCCACTGTTGGGATGAACAATTCTAATAAAAAATATTTTAATTTATCCTTGAGAGATCCAATCAAATAAAATATCTAACATATACACTCTGATTGGGGCATCACCATATCATGAAGTGGAGGTAATTATCTTGAATTTTCCCTCTCCCACTTAATATTTCAAAGCTTTGGTTTTTACTTCAGCAATTATTTTTTATTAGAAACCTATTGTTAATTACATGCTTCCTGAATAATATTTTTTAGATGAAATCTAATATCATTTAATGTCGTGGAATACCTAAACAATAATAATAATCATAATAGTTAAAAAAAATATCATGATGCATGGAGTGGTACTTTCTATTCTATATAGCATATTAATCATTACATATGGCAATGTAATAAAAATAATAATAAAATAAACAACTTTAATCCATGAGTTCCTAAAGAAAAATAAAATGCAACCCTATTAGCTTTGATTCTTCCTTTTTGTCCATCGATTTTTGCTTCTCGGGTCTCCTTAAGTCTGCATATTCCTTTCCTTCATTTGGCTGGTAATCTGCTGGGCTACAAGAAATTTTTATTGATGAGTAAACTAGCCAATTACTGGGTTGTTAAACCAACCCAACGATTGAAGCAAGGAGCTAGGCGACCAGCTCCATAAAGCCCATATTTGGCTGCAACAAAAGCAGCATCACTGAATGTTGCTCCATGTTTCATATAACTCCTCCTGCAAGAACAAACTACAAGAACTATATTTGGGTTTTCTTTTCTTTTCTTTTTTAAAACGTTACTTACAGTCCGGTTGAAGGTCTTCAGTCTTTTACTTTTTTATGCCGGTAATTATCAAAAGTTACCTAAAAAATTCCTATACCCCATATGAGGTGTATATTAATTCAAAAAAAGAATAAATAAAGCAAAAAACTTAAGGTGAAAATATAGTGATGATAGACCACCCCTTGGTATAGAGCCAAAAAATTAATTACAAGAAAAACTCTACCATAGATTGAGGTAAGCCAAATATTATAAGATTATCATCTATCATAAAATTAACAAACCATCATCATCATCAAAAACATGATAATTATAGAATCCTAGTACAACTCATATAACGCAAATACCGGTCATATAGCATAATCTAGAATATTGATTTCATGCTACTATCTTATATATTAATATGAGGTGGCTTTGGTAACATTTGTAGGGAAAAAAAATTCTAAAAATGTGATTTATGAACTAGGTGCAAACAAAAATTTTCTACCAAACAATAATCACAAATTTTAAGCACAAGGAAAATATTCCACACCATGACCTACTGTCATGTCCTAGAGTATGGGAGGTGATGTGACAGGTTAATTAAGTTAAAATTTTAATTAAAATACAAGTTAAAGAATTTAATTAATTATGAAAAATATGACAATTTTAAACTTTTTTTAAAAAAATTTTATAATAACTAAACAAATAAGATAAAAAAATGAAATAAAATAAAAAAGAAAGAGAAATGCGTGTTGGGACCCACTAGGCCCACAACTTGTGTACACACATAGTATCGACAATATTTAATTACAACCATAGTCCAAAATAGAAAGAGAAGTTAAAATGATACATGCCTTGATTGATTAATACAAATAACCTACTCAAGATTCTTCTACAGTTCACAAGTTTGGTCGGCAAACTGTTCGTCAATCCTAAACTGAATTCCACCTAGGGGAAAAAGTTTGAAAACAAATAAAAAGTGAGCAAAGGCTTAGTAGGATTATGCTTATAACAGATAAATAATTCAAATATAAAATTTATCTTTTAAGAACAATAATTAAAAAATTTTCATTTGAATTAATATTATCAAAATTAGTTCGTCCAGACCTTTTTATCTTTCTCAAGCAAACCATAATTATCACCACTGAAGTGGCCCAGCTGGGTTTCGTGACCTGTCTCCAAGGTCGCATGTTGCACGACCTGATCTTTGAGTATGGCATCATGCCCATCTATACCTTTCTATAATTATTAAAATATCATTTTACCAAGTATAGTCATTTACATTTATTATGCAGTTTGTTATGGAAATTGCCTCATTCTACTGTTTGTGAAAACAACTGATAAAAATTCTTTTCAATCATTCATGGAAAAATATTTTGAAAGAAATCGTTTTGAGGCCAAAATCATTTTAAAAACTTGGCTACCAAGGAAGAGGATAAAAGTCCTACCTTAATATTCATGCCGATGTCCAACACCATAGTTCCGATCCACTAAACGTTAGCTCCATGAAACCATGAACAACCTTAAATATATAAACTAAGTTTATTAGTATCTAGCTTAAGATATCCTATGTTGCTAAACTATCCAATGGTGTCCTAGTGTGCCACTTGTGTTTATAAAATCATATTGCAAGATTAAAATCTCAACCGGGATTCAAAACGGTGAAAACGGGTGAAAAAGACAGATTTTTACTAAGTCCGGTTGGCCTACTGGTCTCCATAGTCTGGCCTGTCGAACTGTGTAGTTTGGCCTGTCGGCCATCTGTGGTCGGTCTGTCGAACTTTTCCAAGTTCGGCCTATCGAACTAGGAAATTTTAGAATTTTCTAGGCACGTGTTTTGGCTACCCTAAGCCCAAATTCTCATTTTCAACCCGTTTTCTCAAATCCTAGGCATACAAGACACTCATAAAAGATAGAAAAACACAATAGAACACCTTTAAACTAATTTAAACAAGGTTTGTATAGACAAATTCAAGAAAATCCAAAAATAAAAAATAGAGAGAAATAGAAAATCTTAATTCGAATTCATTTTTAGTCAAACGAAGCATAGATTCTAGATAATTTAGGTTCCTCTAACTTAGATTCAAGGTTTTCTAAGCTCAAAAGGGCTCGGATTACAAAATGCTAAGAAAATTGAAAAATTTAGAAAAAGTTGAGAATTTGAAAACTAACCTTGATTTAATTTTTGAATCGAGTTTGTGATTGTTCAAACGTGTTCCTAAGCTTCCAATCCATTGAAAACTGAAGCTTGAGCTAGATTTGGAATAAAAAATTTGAAAGAAAGAAAGAGAGAAAGAGAGATAGTGAGAGAGAAAGAGGGAGACAAAAGAGCGAGGAGAGAAAGAGAGAGAGTGAGAGTGAGTGAAAGAGAGAGGGAGAGAAGGGTTTAAATAAAAGAGAAAGTGGGTGGTTTCGCTGTGTAAAAACCATGTGCCATCCATAGTTTTGCAAAAAGAGGTGTATTTGGCATTTGACAAATTGTTTTGTTTCAAAATTCAAAATAACAAATAAAAATAATCAAAAGTAATTAGAATGATTAAAATAATTAGAAATAACATTAGTCTAGAAATATCATAAAATAGTTAGATTAAGTTTGAAAATGCATAATGGCACATTAATTCACTATTTTGTACACTAAAACCACCTAATTAAATTTCAGGGCATTGCAGCCCTCCACCCCTAAAAGAAATTTTTCCCTCAAAATTACAAATCAATTCAGAAACAAAATAAATGCAGATACAACTCCTGCATGGTGGATTCTAACTCCCAGGTGGCTTCATCAACCCCGTGATGTTGCCACACGACCTTCACTAATGGTATGTTGTGACGACACAAGTTGAACACTTTCTAATCAATTATCTTAACTTGCATTTCCTCATATGTTGTGTCTTCCTGAATTTGTACATCGTGGAATGAGACTATCTTGTTCTGCTCTAGCGGACACTTCTAAAGCATCGACACATGAAATACATCGTCAACATCAGAAAGCTCGAGAGGAGGATCAAGCAGATAAGCAACCACACCAACGCATTTAGTAATCTCGAACGGTTCAACATACCTCGGTGCAAGCATACTGCTTACTCTGAATTGTGTAATGCCTTTGCGAAGTGATACCTTCAAGAGAACAAAATCTCCTACCTTGAATTCCAAGGGTCAGCGTCTTCTATCCGCATAACTTTTCTATCTACTTTGAATTGCATTCAACCAATCTTGGATTACGGCGACCTTTTCATTACTGTCATGAATCTCAACTGGCCTGAGAACAATCCTGTCTTCTGGTTCTACCCAACATACCTATGACCGACACGGTCGTTCATACAGTACTTCAAACAGTGCCATGCCAATGCTCGCTTAGTAGCTATTGTTGTACTCAAACTTTGCTAGATGCAAATATTTCTTCCAATTCCCGCCGAGGTCTAATACACATGCACGTAACATGTCCTCGAGGATCTGAATGACCCACCAGATTGCCCAGTGGTCTGAGGGTGAAACGTCATGCTAAAATTCAAATCTATACCTAAGGCTTCCTAAAAGCTCCTTTAGTACTTGGCATTAAATCCAGTGTCTCTATCAGATGTGATAGACAAAAGGACTCCATGCAACCGTACTATGTTTTGCAGGTATAATTCCCCAAGAACTCTCCTCAAGTATGTCGACTGAAAAGGAATAAAATGCACTGATTTTGTTAACCTGTCAACCATGACCCAAATTGCATCGTGTCTTAGCTCCGTCCTCGGCAATCCAGTAAGAAAATCCATTGTGATGTGCTCCCATTTCCACCTTGGAATAAGAAGCGGTTGAAGCTGACCTGCTGGCTTTTGGTGCTTGGCCTTCACCTAAAGACATGCCGCACACTTGGCCATGTATTCTCAGACATCCTTCTTCATACCTCTCCACCAATATTGCCTCTTTTGATCACAATACATCTTTGTGCTCCCCAGATGAATGGCAAATTGAGACTTGTAGGCTTCGTCCATCATGGCCTTCGTCACTTCTACGATTACTAGGACTGCCAACGCTCCCTGAAGTACAGTGATCCATCAGCATGTATCCTTCATTCCTCAAATTGCTCTCCATTCTAAATTAGTGTCTAGATTCCCTACAGGTGCTCGTCTCGCCACTAATTTTATCTCACCATCTGAACGAGAGTTGGGGTCATCTCCATATGAGACATCGAAACTTGGTCGTAGTCTTCATAGTACTGTAGCCCGTACTCACTCACAGTTATGTCTTGTTTCTAATCCTCAAGAGCCAAACAAGCGAGAATCCCTAAAGACCTCCTGCTAAGCGCATCCACGACTATGTTAGCTTTTCTAGGTTGGTACTGCAATGTGAAATCATAATCTTCCATACATTCCATCCACCTTCACTGCCTCAAGTTCAAATCCCTCTGAGTCAACAGATACTTCAAACTCTTATTGTCAGAGAAAACCTAGAATGTCACCGCATTGAAATAACATCTCTAGATCTTTAGTGCATGAATCACCGCTACGAGCTCTAGGTCATGAGTTGGATAGTTCTGCTCATGAGGTTGTAGCTGTCTCAATCCATATGCCACCATGAGTCCAAATTGCATCAATACGCATCCAAGTCCGTGTTCTAAAGCATCTGTATAAACTTTATACGACTCATCACTATTTAGGATAATTAACACTGGAGCTATAGTCAACCAATTCTTTAACTCTTAGAAGGCAAATTTGCATTCTTCATCCCACTCAAACCTGACATTCTTTTTGATCAGTCTTGTCAGCAGAGTTGTTATCTTTGAGAGGTCCTTCACAAATTTTCTGTAGTATCCCATGGGTCCCAAGAAACTATAGATTTCTGCTACATTCCTCGGTCATTCCCACTCCACTATGGCTCCTGCCTTAGAAGGATCCATTGAGATGCCTTGCTCGGAGATGACATGTCCTAGAAACTTGACTTCTGTCAACCAAAACTCTCACTTTTCTTTCTTGGCATACAACTGGTGCTCTCGTACAGTCTGAAGCATGATCCTGAGATGCTGCTCATGCTCCTCCCAAGTTTTTGAGTAGACCAAGATATCGTAGATGAACACGATCACGAATTGATCTAGATAAGGCCTGAATATCCTGTTTATCATGTCCATGAAAGCCATCACAAAAAACTCGAAGAGTCCATACCAGGTCCTAAAAGCTATTTTGGGGATGTCCTCTTCTTTAATCTTGAGCTGGTGGTATCCTAAACGTAAATCTATCTTCAAAAAGTACCACGAACCTCCCAACTGATCGAACAACTCGTCGATCCTAGGCAGAGGATACTTGTTCTTCACGATGACTCAATTTAGCTACTAATAGTCAATGCATAGCCTGAGGGTCCCATCATGCTTCTTAGCAAATAAAACTAGTGCTCCCCACAGTGATGTGTTATTCCAGATATACCCTTTATCAGTAAGCTCTTGAAGTTGCTTTCTTAATTCTTTCATCTTTGCTGGTGCTATCCAATAAAGTGCTATAGAAATCGGAGCTGTTCCTGATATCAACTCAATACCAAACTCAATTTCCTTATGCGGTGGTAATCTTGGTAACTTGTCGGGTAGGACATCTTCAAACTCATCAACCATGGGTATTGCTGCATTCCTTGTCGATGTATTGGACTCTCCTTCTAGATTCATGAGGAAGGCGTAGCAGGCTAGATTCTTTCGTCCTTCGAGGCATGTCTTTATGTGACACTCACTCATTATTTGATCATTACCTCCCTGGTAAGTGATTGTCATTCCCCTATCAGACACAGGGTCACTCTCCTAAGTTGATAGTCTACAACCACATTGTACTTGGAAAACCAGTCCATCTCTAGGATTACATCATATGAACTCATGGGGCTTACAACCAAATCACTTTTCAAAGTCTCTCCCCCAATCTTTATTTTATAAGCTTTACATACACAATTCACACACACCTACCCCAAGGGTGAGGTTATAACTAAAGGCTCATCAAATTCTTTTATCTCTTACCCCAAGGCATGTACAAAAGAGCTTGAAATGAGAGAATGAGTGGCACCAGTATCGAATAAAACATGGTCTAAGGATTGAGAAACTAGAACCATACCATCGAAAACCGCATTGCTAGCTTGGGCATCCAAACTCCTTGATGTCATGGTGTGAACCTGAACTAGAGCTTTCCTTTTTCCCCTACTAACATTGCTAGGTCTTAGGTTAGTCGGTCGATATTGCTGCGGTGGAGGTGACTGCACGCTAGTTGTACTCGGTGCTCGATACTAAGGGGCATTGCGCTGAAAGTTCTACGACTGGTGTCCTTATGCTGAGTATGGCAGTTGTTAGGAGGAGAACTGACGGAACCAGAGTTGAGGGAATTGTTGAGGTGGAGGTAGAGTTTGAGGCTGATGCTGACGACTAGCTTCTTCTTTGGCCTGAAGTCCTAGATGAGCACTCTTGATTAGACAGTTACGGCGCGGGCCCCACCTCAAGCCTCCATAGGACACACCTTCGGGCCCTCGGACTTGTGGCTCTTATTGGTGAACCGTTCCTGTGCCGCCCACTCATCCGTACTGTCCCGTTTTATTGTGGCGTCCGGCCCGGGCGTACTCCCTCAAGCCTCCATAGGACCCACCTTGCGGGGCCCCCGGACTTATGGCTCTTATTGGTAGACCATCCCCGTACTGCCCACTCATCCGTACTGTCCCCTCTAGGACCCTCTGGTCCCTCAGGGCTTTCTTTCGCGTCCCTCA
>CAMOHE010003727.1:0-12604 GCA_946598075.1 Artocarpus hirsutus
TGATAGCCATTTTTAAATACTTTGGCCTCAAATGAATTTTTACGAAAATGATTTCCAATGACTTGTTGATAAAGGATTTTATTATCTGTTTTCTGAAACAGCATATTGAGATGGATTTTATAATAAACTTCATAATGAATATGAATGATTATATCTGGTAAAGAAAAGATTTTATGAACCAAAGAGATATATATATATATATATATATTTATATATGCTTGAGGGCATGATGCCATATCAGAGATCGGGTTGTGTGGTGAACAACCTTGGGGGCAGGTCCCAAAACCCAGCTGGGCCACTACGGTGGTGAGTTATGTGTGGTTTGCCCAGAAAAGGAAAATGGTACTCTTTGATCGATTTATTTGAATTATTTTGATAAGATTATATTTTGTTTAAATTTCACATTTATTTATTTATTTGTTAATTGCTCTAGTTCATTTTTATATGTTTATTAAATTTACGCAATTTCTTTAAAATTGAATAATTTTCTAAATGTAGTCCTACTGAGCCTTTCGCTCACATTTTATTTGTTTTAAAATCTTAACCCTAGGTGGATATCAGCATAGGTTTGGAGAAGAGTCCGCCGACCGGACTTACGACCAGTAGAAGTATTTGGTAGGTTAATTTACTATCAAAGGCATGTAAGACTTAAACTCCTCTTTTATTCTGGACTGTGGTTGTATCATAATATTGTCAGTACTATATGTGTGTGCACAATATGTGGACTAGTGGGACTCATACGCGTTCCACCCCATAATTAATTATTTTAATGTTATTTCTATTTGTTTAATTATTATGATGATTCGTTTATTTTCTTTAACTTATTTATTCAAACGATTTCAAAATTATCACATTTTTATTTATAAATTTCATTTTAAAACCCTGATTTTTAACCAAATCTTTACTTAATTAACTTAATTGAACCACCACGTCACCTCCCGTACTCCGGGGCGTGACAAACTTGTAGAAAAACTTAAAGCTTCATATTTTCTAGAAACTCCAAGAGCATCCATGATCCTTTCCTAGCCTCATTTGAACTCAGACATATCACCAAATCTCCTTAAAACCATCCTTTTCCACGGCCCAAGCAACCCCCATGCACAAAGAGGATCAAAGTCACCGTTAATGGATTGCTAACTTTTCTCCCTCTAAAACCTCTCTCTAAGTCTTAAAAATACCCCACCTGTCGTAGCCATTCTCCTGTAGGGTAGCTCCTCTTGTGGGATTTCCAAACTACACTACTTTGTAAGGACATTATATTTCCACCAAATGGGCATACCTTCACCATTAACTACATAGGGAGCTCCTTTATAACCATTCACGCTTCTCCCCTGCACCACACGCATGTTTAGAGGTCTCTTTTACAAAAGTTGTCACCTCCAACGCGTCAAGAATCGCGACGGGTCTCAACTTTGGATTTGAGGGTCCTCAGGGCAATTTGGGTTTAGCCGTAACCCAGCTAGGGTCACCACATGGCCAACCTAAATAGCTTGTTTTAGCCACTCCCAACGCTAAAATAGTTGTTGCAAACTTGATCAACACTATCACCCGTCATCTAACCACCTTAACTCCTATCAGACAACATCCAACCCAATACGAGGAGATCACGATGTCACACCCTCCACGGATAAAGGCCCGCAACAAAAGTGCCCCAACAATGGTAAGTAAAAGAAATCATATGGCATAAATGTTTATGTGTTATGTGTTTGAGGATATGCCTGAAAAGCTTAAACCAAATCTGCACATGCAAGAAAAACAAATCTGTTGCAATTCTGTCGCAATAAAAAATAGAAAAGTTTCAAGTTTTAGTTATGGGCTATGTTGTGTAAAGGATATTATATGACAAAGTGGTTTCATAAGTTAAGTATTTGATGATATGCTTAACAGACTAAAATTGGATCATAAACAAGGGAAAAAAGACTTAGTAAGCAATCTATTATAGTTTCTATTGCAACAAAAGTTAATAATATATTTTAAAAATTTGTGTTTTGAGACATTTAGAGGCTGAACTAATTTTTTAGCTCAACATGAGATTTTTTGGAAATGTCAAGATGAACAACTTTCATTAATATTTTTTTTTCGAATTCTAATTGGATCAAGTAAAAAAAGAAAAGTTTTCAATTCTGTCTGTTTTGCGAAGTGGCCAAAACATCCTAAAGATGTTTGAGTTTGAAAAAAATTAAATCATGAAAGTTGTAGATATCACTGAAACTGTTAGTGTTTGCGAAATGAGATTTTAGTCAGTTTTGCATAGCTTATAAATTTTACAAAATTTAATTATGTAGTTTTTTGAAACAAATTAAAAATGAGGATTATGTTGTTTTTTGAAACAGATTAAAAATGAGCTCCAAGCTCTTCAAATTAACTTAAAACCTCTAAGTGAGAAAAGCTCAGCATAACGTCAAGCATAAAACCGTACTATAGGATGTACAATCTAAAAATAGTTTGTCTAAGTTATGAAGTGCAAAAATAGATCGACGATTAAAATATTGAGCTAATAGTTAGGCGTCATTTGAATAAGACCTAAAGCCGTCTAATAAAAATAAAGGATTAAGTTAGAAAGTGCTAAAGTAAAATCTAAGTAAGTCTTAAACCCCATCTATGGCATAAGGAAATTATTTTGAAATGTTATGTATATATTTAAAGTAAGTTTCTAAACCTCATTTATAGCATTAGGGGAGATGATTTTCATATGGTTTATATATGCTTGAATATGATAGTATTTGTATGCTAAATTTTGAAGTACAAAGTTATGGTATGTGGCATATTTAGCATTTGATATGCTCACTAAAATTTACAACAAGGTAAACTAAAGATGTTAATTAAATGTCAAACCAGCCTCCTTAATGTGAGGTTTACAAGTCTCCTACAAGGGGAGCATTATGTTAAAGTTATGGCCTTGTTGTGTGATGGTCTTAAGTCTTCCACAATTGAAACATTATACTATGTTAAAGTTATGATCTCATGATTGATGACATTGGTACGTATGCTTAAGCCCAAAAGTTCAAGATAAGATTAAAATAATAATAAGATATGCATAATCAAGCATAAATGGAATCATGTATAATGTCATTACCTATATCCTTTATGAGAAAAGGTTTTACGAGAAACGTTTTGTGAAAATGTTTTGTGAGAAATGGTTTGTGAGATATGTTTAAGCTTTCACTCAAAGTTTCATACTGTAGAAATAGCACAGAAGGACAATATGAATGTTTCATTGGCTTGACAAAGCAATGGAACAAATATGAAAGATAGGCTATGAATACTGCTACAGTTGTTTTCTGCTATATTGAAGAACTATGTATTTATTAAAGAATGACACTTATGTTTATATTTATATTGCAAAAAAAAAAAACTTACAAGAGTTTTTAAGTATGTTTTCTAGAAAAAAAAATTACTACTCATTTCCTTACTAGTAAGTTAGATTAAAGTTTAAGAAATGAATTTGAAGCAAGTCAAGTAACGGCTCGAGAAGTTAAGCCGTCACAGTTTTCTAACAAATCTTAAGAATCGTCTCAATCAGGAATGAAAGAAAGAAGTTTGACATTTTAAAGCTTCATTGTTTATAGAGGTAGGATAGAGAGAACCAAGTACGTTACATAGTTTAGAACTACATGTTTTTATTAAATGTGCTTTTATCTATACTCCTATTTGCTCGATATATCTTTTCATGTTTTCATAAATGTGCTCTTTACTTATAAATTTTTAACTAAAATAAACTCTTAAAACAAGAATAGATCAAGAAAAACACTTGGACATTCTAAAAAAATATTTATACATCTAACGATAAAAAAAACAAAAAAAGATTTATCTTTACGCATACATGAGACTGCCCACTACCGAAGCATAAGGTACTTTCTTTATGTATTCTCTTTCTTCATCAAACTTTGGTGAGTCTTTCTTAAAAAGAGTAATTCCAAACATAAATGGTTGCCCACCTTTCTTAGAATTCTGCATTGCATACTTCTTGAGAATTTTATCTATATATGCAGCTTGGGATAAAGCAATCATTTTATTCTTCCTATCCCGAAAGATTTAGATACCTAGAACATAATTAGCTTCACCGAAGTCTTTTATGTCAAACTGCTTGGTCAACCATAATTTGGCCGATGACAATGCCCCAATGTCATTGCCAATTAGCAAAAATTCATCTACATAGAGTAGTACCAAAACCACTTTTTCATCCTTAATGTGTTTGTAAACACATGGTTCTTCCACGTTTTGTTCGAACCCATAAGTCTTGATTACCTAATCAAATCTTATGTTCCAAGAACGAGAGATAGCCATTCAAAAACGTTGTCTTGACATTCATTTCCAAATCTCGTAATCAAGAATGGTGCTATGGATAAGAGAATGAAAATGGACTTAAGCATGGCTATAGGCGAAAAGGTTTTCTCATAATCGATTCCTTCCTTTTACGTGTAGCCCATAGCTACTACTCTAGCTTTATAAGTTTTGATTTTTGCATATGCTCCTCTCTTTCTCTTATAGATCCACTTACTCCATGTAGGTTTTACCCCTTCAGGAAGACCCACTATAGGTTTTACCCCTTCGGGAAGACCCACAAGTTCCTAGACTCAATTAGTCTTCATAAACTTCATTTCAGTGTTTACGGCTTTGTCTAGTGCTTTAAATTAACATCCTCCATAGTCCTTGCATAGGTGTAAGAATCCTTGTCATGTTTAACTGGTTTAGCTAAATACGCTTCACCATTGAACACATATCTTTTGGATTGACGCCCGGTCCTCCCACTACACTAAAGCCCCTTATGTTGTTGGTCTGTTTTTCTATATTGATTGGATTGGTTTCAACTAGAACCCCTGAAGTGATCGAATCACCTACCAACTCCTCGAGTACCACTTTATTTTGAGGCATAAAGTCGTTCATGTAACCTTCCTCAAGGAATGTTGTATTTGTTAAAACCATGACTTTATTTTCTGTTGGGTTATAGAAATAACCCCTTGTAGTCCCTTTTATATATCCTACAAACACACAAACTTCTGAACGTGTTTCCAACTTGTTTGCTTCCTTATATAGGACATGAGTTAGATAGACATCCCTATATATGAATATGGTTTAAGGATGTCTTCCTACCCATCCACAGCTCGTGAGGAGTTTTAGGAACCGATTTTGAAGGCACATTGTTCAAAAGATAATATGCATTTTATAGTGCATATTCCCAAAAGGATAAAGGTAATGTTGAATAACTCATCATGGACCTGATCATGTCTAACAAAGTCCTATTCCTTATCTCAACTATGCTATTTTACTACGGAGCGCCCGAAACAATCAAATGGGATAAAATGCTATTCTCTAATAAGTGTCCCAAGAAGTCATTGGTGAGATATTCTCCACCTCGATTAGATCAAAGTGTCTTTATGGGTTTACCTAATTGCTTTTTCACTTCAGCACAATACTCCAGGAATTTGTCAAAAGTTTTGCTTTCCTAATGCATTAGGGTATACATACCCATATCTTGAGTAATCATCAATAAAAGTGATGAAGTATTCATACCTACCACGTGCCCTATGTTCATGGGATCACAAACATCACTATGCATAAGTTCTAGAACCCCTCAGCCCTATTGCCTGTAGACCCAAATGGTCTTTTGGTCATTTTGCCCTACAAATAAGATTCACATCGTGGTATAGATTTTACCTCTAAGTGACTTAAAGGTTTATCCCTTACCAACCTTTGAATCTTATGTAAGCCAGTATGACCTAATCATAAATGCCAAAGATAAGTCTTATTAGAGTAAGGAGTCTTAAGTCTTTTAGAGTTATTAACCTCAGTATTAAGCAGTATATCCATCTTAGGTTGAAGATAGACATTGTTTCACATCCATCCATCATAGATAAAATATTTGTTTTTATGAATTACCACTTTATTATTAAAAGATACTAAATAAGAGTCTTTAAATAAACAAGCTATGGATATTTAATTCATTTTAAGTCTTGGAATATAAAAAACAACCTTTCAAAACTAAAATCCTATAATTATCAAAATAAAGATGGACGTCTCCCACTGCATCAGTTAATACCAAGGATTCATCGCTCATCCGCAGTGTGAAGTCCTCATGCAGCAGACTTTTCATTTTTTTGATCCCTTATAGAGAACACAAATGTGATTAGCTGCTCCAAAATCTATAACCCAAGTGTCTCTTGATTCCTTAACTAGACAAGTTTCAATAACCATAATTTCACACTTACCTCTTCGAGAAAGTAAGTCCTTGCAATTATTCTTAATGTGCCTAACTTCCTCACAGAAAAAGCAATTCAGCTTCTTTGGGTTCTTCTTTTTCTTCTTCTTATTCTTGCCATTCACCAAAATAAAAGATTTCTCATTCTTGGCCCTCTATTTCCTTCCATTCCCTAGGTTAGGGTTGGAGCCAAATGTAGCTGCTAAGTTAGCCTTACCACCAGCAGGAGTTTCTCTGATCAGATTTTTGAATTCCTGTAACTGCTTCATCAACTCAGTCAAGGTCACATCCTATTTATTGCTTAAATTATATTAAGCCCTAAATAGGATGAACTCCTTAGATAGAGTCTTAAAAACAATAGTCATCTGTGACTCAGTATCAATATCAGCTCCATTAGTTTGAGCCTTAACAAGGTAACCCATGACCAACATCATATGCTCCTTCATAGGTGTCCTCGATTTTTGTTTATAATTTAAGAGTTTTTGAAGAGCCCTTTGCCATTTTGTTAGGGCTTGGCCTCTAAACATGTCTTTAATATTATCCAAGATTTGCTTTCCAGTCACATAATCTTCATTTGAGCCTACAGCATGTTATTCATGCTAGCCACAATATAATAGTGGGCCTGAGCAGTAGCATTTTTCTAGTCATCATACACTTGTATTTGCTCTTTTGTGGAATCCCTGGCATTCTCAGAGGACATGATATTGTCAGCACAAATTTTAGTCTCTCAAAGAAAAGGAGGATATTCAGGTTTCTTTTCCAATCATTGTAATTCTCGCTAGTTAACATATTTTTATCGAGTACTGATGATAAAGCATTTTTACACATTTCAATCTATAATAAAGATTCATATACCAAATAGAAGCAAAAAATTCATATTAATTTAGTAAGATACAACAAGCAATAAACATACACTTGCGTTTATGTATCAAAACTTTAAAAAAATCATAACCTTACAACGATAATTCCCAACTTAGAATCCAACACACTGCATAGGGGAGACTTGCCAAATTCAATTAGGAACATGGATCCCCTCTGATTAATATATGCCATTCAAGACCCGTCTGATCTAGCATGTATTAATAATCATTTTTTTTGGCCATTAATTTTATTAACAGAGCTCCTTGGAGAGGTTAATAATAAAATTAATCTTGAGTGTATAACCATCGTTTCAATTATTTTATGCATGATTTATAATCACTACCTAAGGGTGTACAATGATAAAACATGCTAAAATAAATTATCTCTTCAGAGATCTAACTCGGTTCATGATGAAATCCCTTTTTAGGGGTCGGAACCACCATGTGCTACCTATGAACCAATGATGGAAGCTGTAGGTCCTCTCTTCCAAAACATTCTCTTACTCAATATTCTAAAAAATAAGATTTTATGTTAACAAGCATGAACAATTTTGAATGAGCAGCACTCCCTGTTCTACATGGCATGTTATCAACATACATAGTAAATCATATCATAATGCAGACAAGCAAAGCAACATGCAAAGTCATAAGCAAAATAATAAATAAATAACGGTAATATCATGGTTCCATATTAGAGAAAAGAAAATAAAGATTACAAAAAATAAATCAAAACATATTATCGATGCTTCATCTTGTATCTTTAAGTTGTATCCTTCTTCATGTGGCATCCATCTTTAATTCTTCAATCCCTCATAGATCAAAAGGTTTATTTTTCTAGTTATCATAAAATTTTATGTTTCTTAGAATTGTCTTAAAAATAAAATCTAAAACTGCACCGAAAAATGCACCTTTCCTTGAAAACATTATGCCCTCTACCAGCCTACCAAACTGGATGTTCGACCTACAGATCTGATTATCAGCCTGCTAACCCAGTTGAACTTGCATTATGCCTCACTGCTGACCTGCCGGACTTTGGCCTACCAACATGAAGAGTTTGGTATGCCGACCGAGTTGAAGTCAACGTTTTTCCAGAAAACAGTTGTTAAGCAGTTTTTTAATTTTATTTCAATAATTTAAAAACATAAAAATTTATAAGCATAGAAAAACAATGGAACTTTTATCATCTTCATCTTTTAGATCCATCTTCACTTCGAATGATTATTTAATTATAAAATTTTACAAATTTGAAATTAAAATAATAATTCCTAAACAGTGATGATAGACCACCATCTAATTATATGAAAAACTTATATACACATTCCAACTTTTAAGGAACCACAACCAGTACAAATTAATTAATTAATTAATAATTAAATAGAAATTTAATCAACCATAATTAATTAATAAACATTCACTAGATAATCTCATGCCAACATTTAGTTATATAGAAATTCTAGAGTGTCAACTCTCTAAAAAATTAAATTCAAGCATATGAGATAATAAGATAATATAATTCATGTATATAGCATGATCACAAACCCAAAAATCAATATAAAAAACCAAGCTCTGATACCAATTGTTATACAAAGCGGTATGTAGGGCAATTTTAAAAATTTTAAATCAGACTATTTTTCAAAACATAGTTTGACATGCTAAGTACATAAATTAATAACAGATCTTACTAACCTCTTTTGTATACCGAAGTAGGTTCAAATCCGTGTAGAGAAAAACATTCCAGAAGTGACTCAACCAACTGATCATCTTTGTTATTCTCTATCCACGGTTGGAGTGTGGGTAGTCACACGTCATATAGCTCTTCCTCCGCTGACTCTCTTTCCAACCATTTGAGAAGACCTACAGCTAAGGTTCTTGATGTTGAACAATAACTCCCAGGGAGTTTCAAAGTTTATCAAATTAGAGTACTCACTCTATGCTTCTTAACTCATCTAAATAGCCAAGTAAACTCACCATCTATTTATAGTGGTTGAATTTGGGGTTAAATCTTATAAGATTAGGCCTCAAAATTCGAGTATGGATCAACTTTTGATGGAAAACATGTCTAAAACACGTATACAGATTATTGCATGCCTGACAGGCTAATGTGGAAGATCAGCCTACCAAACTTACGACAATCTTGATCCATGAGAATATGTAATTTTCCACCCAAGATTCTTAGAGAGAGCCTCAATTTTAATTCAAACAACCCAATAGAGAAGTTATATGGTTAAAACAATCATGTCCAGAAAATCCTATAGAAAATAAAATATTATCCAAATAATTCAACATATTATTTTGAATTGATTTACAAAATTAATTCAACCGATAAACTAACATGAATTATTTAATCCAATCTTATCGAATTTCAACGAATCTAATAATTTAACATAAGTCACTAATATGTAGGAAAGACATACCGTATCATTATAGGATTTATTATGAGCTAGTAAAGGGGACTTAATAGACATATATAGATCAAGCTCCTATAATTGTAAAATACAATATCCTAAATCCATATTTTATAATTATAAATTCTAGCGCTACTCTAGTAAAAACTTAGAGCTACACTCTCGAACTATATAAAATTACGAAGTTTCAATAAGCTAACCGTTCATGACATATAATAATGTTTTATATCCCCATAGAATATTCATAATCCGCTTAAGGATAAATTCTGTTTTACCTTCCTGTTTATTTTTATCTTACATTCCATTATCACACCATTGGAATACTTACTATCCATAGATAGTATACCATTTGATTACACCTATGTAGCCAAATGGTTGAGCTCTATAGTCTTCCAATTACAGAATAATGCATACAAGAGAATATCATTAACTCTACAAAAAGAGCTATAAATTCCATATTTATGAATAACGAGTCTACATAATTTAAGAGCCATGTCTCTAATTTACCAGTATCATACCATCACTAAGTCAAGATGTCACCCTTGGTACATCAAAATACATAAGTCAACAATACGGGCCCATTAGTCATTTCAAGATTAAGACACAACATATATGATTGTTTAAAGTGAATTGATTTGCACAAATGGAATTATTAACCAAATCAATTCAACTTTTGTGTCCCGATTCAATACATCGTTACCTATGATAATGCACCAATATTTCTACTCGTAGAGTCCTACTTCGATGACTAAGACAAGCCATCTCTCGTTAGGGATATAGACAATATAACAATCTTAACATGAATAAAGCGTTCAACTTTATTCCCTTGATTGCGGGTCTTATGATTTAGACTATCATCTTTAAGATTTATGTTTTTTACATAATCTGTCCATCATATACACGATTCTTAAAAGATTAGGCTAACAGTCTTAGACTTTTGTTTGCCTATCATACATTTAACAGAAATGAATATAAAGAGGGCAACATTTGGTATATGAATAATAAATAAACTCTTTATTAATAAAATGTCTCCAAAAATATACTACAACATTTTACTCCTTAGGGCACTATGTCTAACAGTGGGTATGATGTAGAAAGGAACCAATTTGATATTATTTTGCATATATGCATTTGTTAAATTACAACTTGAATAATAATCAATGACTATGTCCAACAAAAGACTTAGGGCATCCTATGCAAGCAGAGAAAATTTTTCAATATATTGCAATATTTTAAAAAAATTCTAGACTATTTTTTAAGTAATTTTATTTAGCCCCATAGGATTATAATCGCGCTACTAACAAAACTATAAGACCGAGTCAAAATAGTACACTACATACTAAATTAAGACTCATATTTTTATAAGTAGCAAGAGATGAGAACGATTTTTCATATTTTTTGCGTAGTGAAAAAAAATAGATCAAATATAGTTCTAAGCTATCAAATTTTGGTCAAGATCTGTTAAATTTATCTTTTTTAATAAAAGGCTCTTTATATATATGCCATGAAAGTAAAATTTTGATTGATTTATGCTACTAAAAAAATAGTTGCAAAGAATGCCACACTATCTTATCATACTATATTTTGTTCTACCAAATATACCTTCAATTAAACAACAAAAAATACATCACCAACCACTAAACATTTTGCAATTTTTTTAAAACCATAAAAAAATATCATTGTCATTTGATAATAATGGCATCGACTAGACCTTGCGTCAGTGGGAGCATTCCTTCAGCCTACATTCGGACCATCACCATGTCAGCAGGGTTTCCAATAACGGCTTCTACACTGGCGATTAGTTTGGCCATGATCTTCCTTGTTAGTAGCATTCTCTTTCCTCTCCCCTTCTTCCCTATCCTAGCTCTAGTGATGGTTCTCGTGATGGAAATGCCATACAAGTTCACCGTTGTCTGTGGCAGAAGTCACACTGGAGGCGGCTACTGAAGTCACACTAGGAACAACATTGTTGCTAGAGTCGCGTGTGGTTGCTGGAGTCATGTGGTGTCCCACGACACCCCCAATCTTCCTGTCAATGCATGAGATCTCCAAAGCTCAATTTTGACGGCGCTACAAGCTTGGAGTCAATGTTGTAACGCCCCCCCTACGGACGCCACAGATTTCGTTACATTCATTCATTGCATTTTTTTTTCTAGGATAAACTATTTTATAAGATAATTTTGAAGACATAAATTAGAAAAAATACTTAGAATCCATGCATATTTATTATTATTATTATTATTATTTTAAAAAAATAACTTAATCATTATATAATAACTTAATCCATTTTTTTATAATAATAAATTACTTGATTATAAACATCCTTTAAACATTAATAAAATTTTCATACATACTTCGGTAGGTCGGACTCGATCGGCAGGCCGAACGATTAAAATAAAATTTGTTTAAATACAGTTTTAATGCGAAAGAAAATTTATAAAATAATAAAGTTAAAGTGTTTTAGTTCAAATCTTAAAAGTCCATCAAATAAACATACTCAAAAATTATAAAACATAAAAAAATAAACATAGCTTCAAAATTTTAAAACTTCTTTTCTTGGCGTCTTTCGTTTGCAATTCATCGTCCTTAGCTCACACGCCCGTCAGTGTCCTCCACTTATTCCATAATTCTCTTACATTTGTCTGCAACATGATGTAAAACTTGATTAAGCTAATGCTTAGTAAGTACATTTGTAAATCTCACAACTTAAAACATTTTATGAACACCATCATCATCATCATCATCATCATCATAATAGTGCACTAGGCACATTTTCATAGGAACATATCTTTCATTACATTGTCCATATTAAAACTTTATTCATTTTATCTTAAGGGCCCAAGTGTTGCACCATAACATCATCATCATAGGCGCGCCGTCATGAGAGGAGAGGGGTAGCTAATCCCAAACCAAACATGACGTCATATCATACCATAACTTAACATATCATTGGGTGTGCAACACTTATTTAGGTGATACATATATACATATTTATACTTTCATGCTTTGAAAAACGTTATCATCACAACATGCATAAACTTTCATACCTTAAAACTTCCATAATAATATTTCATGTATAATCATCATAAAACCATCATGAATATAGATTTCAAACTTTAAACTCATCATGTTGCAGGTGA
>CAMOHE010003746.1:0-23919 GCA_946598075.1 Artocarpus hirsutus
AACTGAGGCTTTATCCTATAGAATCTCGGGTGAAAAATAAAAGATTCGCGTGATTTTTATTTCGGCAGTTCGGCATGCCGAACTTAAAGTTCAGCCTGCCGATCAGGCAAGTTCGGCCTGCCTATGCACGAATTAAAAATCGTGCGTTTTCATGCTTTTTTACGCGTATCTTATTCGATATAGACCCGAATTTGGTTCTGTTTTGAATTTTTGAGACCTTATCTGATAAGGAATGACCCTAGACCCAACCTCTATAAATAGGGAGTGAGTCTAATGAGTTAGTCAGAGATCAATAGAGAGATTAAGAGTGATACTCTACTGGTGAGAATCTGAAACTCCTTGAGAGCTCTTGTTCACAAATCACGAACACTAGCTTTGGGTTCTCTCAATTGATTGGAAGGAGAGTCACCTTGAGGAAGAGCTGTACGTGTGAGCCCACACTCACTCCGATTGTGGATAGAGAATAGCAAAGAAGACCAGTTGGTTGAGGCTCTTCTGGAACGTTACTTCTCTACATAGACTTCGGGAGCTTTTCGTCATATACAAGGTCAGTAAGATCAGGTTAATTTATACATATAGCATGTCAAACTTATGTTTTGGAAAATACTCTGATTTAAAATTTTTAAAATTCCGCTGCGTATTATTTTTCCAACATCTAGTGGATGGCCTGAGAGTAAATCTGATAAGTATAAGTCAAATCTATGATGACAAGCTGCAGGTACAGTTCACTCAAGATGGATGTCAAGTCTTGGACAATGAAGGAAAATGCGTTATCACAAGGAGAAGGTCTCATGACAATTGCTATTTGTTAGAACAATATCTGTATAGTTTCTCTATGAAAATAGATCCAACAGAGCTGTGGCATCAATGACCAGGGCATGTTAATTACAAAGACTTATAAAAGTTGGCCTAAGAAGAAGCTACCAGGGGAATTCTAAAACTAGGAAGGAATCCCATAGAAATATATGTACCTTGTTAAATAAGGAAACAAATTAAAAGTCCACACAAAGCGACTTAATATCTTGCTACCATGAAGGTACTAGAACTGCATCACATGTGTAATGACCAGGGAGATTCATTAATAAAATCTAATATTTAATTAGGTTTAATTAATGAATTTATACTTAAAAATTATAATTTTAGTAAAAATTTGTGATAATGTATAAATAAGCAGTATTACTTGAAAATTTCACTACGAACGTGATGCAATGTTGGATATTGTTAAAACAGATTATATGAGTTTAAATACTCAGGAATTTGTAGATAATATCTATAAAATGAACTTTATATCATAATTAATTGTAAAATTATGATATAAAAGGATGGGTAATTAAGGGATAAATAAGATATAGAGTTCACAAAACCCTAAACCAGTGTGAAAAAGGGGCCGATGTAGTATAGGTATACTACTAAGTGAAAACATAGATATAGAAAATGTTATGTTTGGCCTCCAAAAATACACTAAGGGCAAGTAAAATATTTTATATAGTCTAAGAATATGTTTTGCACTGATCTTACCATGGCGGTATAAGAAAAATACTGTGTGGTGAAAAATTACACAGTGTAAATTTTTGGGGCCCACCAAGTGGACACCCATTAGGATTTCATTGGGCCACCATGCCATGAAAGGTGGCCCAATCACATTAAGCCACATTAGTAAACCCATGGATTACTTGGTGAGTCACCCTAATAGATAAGCATGAATTAAATGCAAAATAAGCCAAAAAAATTTTCATTTCTTCTTCCTCACCCCCACGGCAACCATTAGAGCACCATCCCAAAAATTTTCTCAAACCTAACTCTTTGCAAAATTTGCCCCAATTAAGTTCAAAAAGCAAAGTTCAAAGGATTTTAGCAAATTTGAGGTGAAAACCTAAACTTTTCTGCAAGTTTTCCTAGGGTTTCTCTTGGGATAAGGGAGAAATTAATTCAAGGTATTTTTGTATAAAAAATGCCTAGGAAAAAGAGTTTTAAAGGAGCCCTTGAAAGGCCAAAAGCACAAAGTTTTCATTTGGGTAAGTTTGATTTCTTAAACTTAAAGTTTATGTGATTTTTGTTTTGATTTTTGTTATTTCAACAAGTAAGTGGGTATTCAAGCAAAATTTTGATTGAACTCCATAAGTATATGATTTATGGCATGTTGGTATTGTGGAAATTAAGGGTTGGATGTGCAAAATGTTAGTTTATGACAAATAGGTTATTTTTGTAATTTTAATGTTAGTTTTGCAAAAATGGTGATTGGGCATGAAATGGTTTAGACAAAGGTTGGAACTGCCTTCACAAGGGTGGAGATGCTGTTTTAAAATAGATTTTTACAAAAATGACCCTAGACTAAATTGCAAAAAAAAAGTTCTTTCTCGACAGATTTGAAAAATGCCCAAAAACATCCCTGCGCAGTAAGAATTTCAAGAAAGTTAAACACAAAAGTTGTAGTTCTCGGCAAAACTGTTAGACATCGCAGACAGTTCGTCAAAAATCGTGACTGTTTGTAAGATATTAATTTTACAAGAATTTGTTAAAATTGAAAAAAAAATTTAATAAGGCAAAAACGTCATTTCCCAAAAGGATTTTGGATATGGTACTTTGAGCAAAAAATGATCCTTGTGAAAAATGGAAAATTATGGTTTAAAAAGATTAATTTTAGTCTCGGGGGTAAAATTGTTAGAATTTTTAGTTATGGGGCAAAATTGTAAAGTTTTACTAAAATGGAGCATCAATGTAAAATAAGGAGATCCAACCTACTAGGGTACTATTTTAAAAGTAGTACGCAACTATTTTCGTTAAAATAATGAAATAGAGCTCGGGAAGTTAGTAGGCCCATTGACGCCAAAATCGTCATTTTTTTTCTGAGTGACCCGAATTACTCTAAAACATTCCAAAAGAGAAAAAGGGATTATAAGTAAGATTTTCATCTTTTGTTAGAGATACTAGGGTAGAGTAAGATAAGGATAAGCAAACCAGTGGTTTTCGGAGTTGTTTACAGTTATGCAACTCGAATTATTAATTAACGATCATTTTGTAATGACACGTAGAAGAAGTAGTGAAAATTTAGCTAATAGCATTCTAATTGGCCAAACAAGATCCTAAAAGACTAGGAAGGAAGGAACTAAGATTGAAGTGCACGAAAACCCAAACTAAGTAAATACCCGTCCCACCTACAGTATGGAATTGTAGGTATAGAATGTGATATATGTATATGCATACCTGTGCGTATATCAAGGTGTATACCTGTGTGTATGCTATAATATGAATACCTATAAGTATATTGGTGTGTACTTGTGAATATACAAGATAAATACCTATGTGTATATTATGTTGTATACCTATGTGTATATTAATGCGTACCTGTGAGTATATAAAGTACGTACTTGGTGTGTACTATGCTGTACAAGAGTATTCATGTTTTGTGTATAACATGTGATTATAACTTCATACATGGTATGATACCCATAATAATTAGATTGGTAAATATATAACCAGAATTAAAAAGAGTGTCATACCGACTCCTGACTCACGAGGAGTTTAAGGATATAGTATGGTCTCGGTGTCACGTAGATCTATATGCGCAATGGTACAAACACGTAAACCCTATTTAAAGATAAGACATGAAAAGAATAAAGAATATTCATAAGAAAGCATAACTGGATCATGCATGTTATTAAATGTGCATGTCGGCTGTATTGGGACTTACTGGGTGTAAGCTCATTAACTATTTCATGCTGTAGGTATTCCCACAAGAAGGTCAGAATAATTTTATTGATGAGCTGGCAGAGGGATGGTTAGTGTGCAGCATGGGTATGGATGCCGCCATAGTTTTGTTTCTATTGTATTATATATTATGTTATTTTGAAACGTATTGTATAAAAGCCGAAACATAGTTACGTAAGACAAAACCTCTCTCGAGAGTATTTGGCAAACAATATTGTAAGAAAAAGTGTGTTATGTAAATATATGTATATATTTGTATTTCAAAAGATGTTAAAATATGTATGTGAAAAAAAAAAATTCCTAAGGTTTTGCCTATATGTAAGTAAGGAAAAAGGTTTATCACATCCCGAAAAAGGCGGGTTGTGACAACATGGACCTGATAGGTCCAATGACCACAAAGAGTGTTATAGGTAAAAAGTATATTTTTGTATGTGTAGATGACTTTTCTCACTTTACTTAGTTAGATTTTCTATTAAAAAAAGTCTGATGCACTTGAGTGTTTCAAAAGTCTATATATAAAATTAACGAAAGAGAAAAATTATAACATAGTCAAAATAGTTAGAATTCAAAGTAATCAAGGTAAAGAATTTGAGAATTCTTACTTTTTTTATTTTTGCAACATTCATGGCATATTTCACGAATTTTCTGCTCCCAAAACTTTCGAGCAAATGAGGTAGTGGAAAGAAAAAATTTTCATTTATAGGAAATGTCATGAGTAATGCTAAATAGCAAGAGGCCAACAAATAGGCTTTGAGCAGAGGCTATTAACGTAGCCTGCTACATTATTAACCTTGTGTACATTCGATCAGGCGTGAGGCAGACTCCAAATGAAATCTGGAAAGGAAGAAAACCCAACCTAAGTTATTTTTATATATTTGGAAGTAGCTGCTACATTCTGAATGATCATGAATAGTTGGATAAGTTTGATCCTTGGAGTGACAAAGGGGTCTTAATTGGATACTCACAAATAATAAAGCCTACCATATTTACAATATGCGAACACAAATTATCATGTAGTCAAGCAATGTTGTCGTTGACGATATTGATGATTTCTATAACTTCTCACATGAAGAAGAAACACAATATCTGCTGGAAAGGGGAACATACTAAGAAAATACAGAAAACTTATTTTAATCAACTGAGGATTCAAAAGATAGAGCTATGGAAGCTGTACAAATGGTGCCCGAGGTAGAGGCTATTCGGACACTTGAGCTTAAAGCACGAGCAGTGCAAATAGGTCCAGTGTCAAGAGTAATCAAGGCACATTTTATAAAGGATGCATTTAGGGAAATGGATGATAGATTGATCATTGGAAGCAGAGACAAAATCAGTTGGCTCATGTATGCTACATCTCCATTGTTGAGCCCAAGAATGTCAAGAAGGCTCTCTTAGAAGAAGCATGAATCACTGCCATCCAGGAAGAACTTAAGCAATTTGAAAAAAACAAGGTATAAATACTAGTGTCTAGACCTAAAGGCATAAATATCATTGGAACAAAATGGATAGTGATGAGCATGGAAACATCATGAGAAAAAAGGCGAGACTTATTGCTCAAGGATGCACTTAAGTTGAAGGAATTGTTTTCGACAAGATGTTCACCCTTATGGCAAGGCTAGAATCTATAAGACTACTCCTTGCAGTTACATGCTACCTAAAGATCAAGACCTTTGAAATCGATGCCAAAAATGCCTTAAATGAGGAAGCTTATGTAGAGCAGCCCAAAGTGTTTAAAGATCCTTAGCATCCCAACTATGTGTACAAGCTGAAGAAAGCCCTCTATGGACTGAAACAGGCTCCATGGGCTTGGCATAAATGGTTGACTAAATACCTTTTAAATAAAGGTTACATTAGCGTGGGAGCTGATAAGCCTCTCTTTATTAAGAGGCATTGTGTAGATGTCACTATTACCCAAATATACATGGATGACATTGTCTTTAGGTTAACATCAGGAAGGAATGCACAAGACTTCATCAAGCTCATGAAAAATGAGTTTGAGATGAGCATAGTCTGAGAATTAAACTTCTTCTTAAGACTCCAAATCAAGTAGTAACATAAGGGAATCTTCATCTCTCAAACCAAGTATGCAAGGAAATTTGTAAAGAAATTTAGATCAGAGTCCTCAAAGCCATATTAAAACCCCATAAGTCCTTGTGTCAAGCTCGGGAAAGGTGAGAGAACAAAATCAATTGAGCAAAGTCTATATCATAGCATGATTGGTAGCTTACTGTATTTGATAGCCAATCATCTAGACATAGCATTCAGTGTTGGAGTATATGCACACTTCTGAGTAGACTCGAAGGAGACACATCTCACTATTATGAAACGAATCATCAGATATGTAAGTGGCACTACTGACTTTGGTGTTTGGTTTACAAATGACACTAGTGATTGTTTTATAGGATACAATGATGTAGACTGGATGGGAAATATGGATGATAGTAAGAGCCCTTCTGAAGGATGCTTCTATGTAGGCAATAATATGGTATGATGGCATAATAAGAAGCAAAGCTCCATTTTCCTATCCATAGCTAAAGCAAAATACATCGTGGTAGGGAGTTGTTGCACACTACTTCTCTGGATGAAGCAGATGCTGTCAGACTATGGCATTGAATAGGATAATATGGTAATGTGTTGTGATAACATGAGTGCAATTAATATTTCAAAGAACCCTGTTCAACATTCACACACTAAGCACATTGATATTAGGCATTACTTCATTAGAGAGTTTGTTGAAGAAAAAGTGATTTTAATTGAACATTTTCAAACTAAGAAATAGTTAGCTGATCTATTCATAAAAGCACTCAATTTCACTCAATTTGAGCACCTTAGGAAATCACTTCGAATTTATACACTCAACTAATTGAGTGTTGATAAGGAGAAACACTGCACTGCACTTGCTATGATTCTAATTTGTGTTTTTCCTTATTTCTTTAGAGCATGCTAATTGTACAAAAATTTCTAATTTGTTCATACAAAATATATTTGTCATAATTCCTCATGTGAATCTTTCTATACACCTTAAGATAATTTGTTTTAATATTGCTATGTGCTAACAAGCAAGAATGTGTTTTATCTTTACTAAAGGCAAGTTCATATATTAATGACCTATAACACCTGTCTGGACGTGAGGAGGTTCTCAAGTCAAAGCCACAGAAAATGCATCATAAAAGAAGGGCTATCAAACTCTATATTATAACATCCTATGATGTACATGTAGCCACAACCACCAAATTGAAGAGGAAATAGAGAGATAAAAAGACAAAGAGAAATAAACAAAAGCAAAAATCGTTAAAAGCATAGTAAACATCAAACTGCTTCCACACAATGTCAAAAGAACAATATGTGCCAACAGTGAGGTAAACATGAAATACAGAAAAGAGGTGCATGAGAAAGAGCACACTGAATTCCCAACAGATATGATAAGTTTCGCTAGCTAGGGTTAATGTTGAAAGGAGTGAGAAAAGGTGAGGAAAGCACTAATCATGGCTACACTTCACACACCTTTTGCTGGATTTCACTTAAGAATTATTCTTCGTGACTAAATGATAGTGCTGGTTTGAAATATTAAGGTGTTTGTCTGTTCTTATAATATCATTCTAATGCCTATTTGTAAGTCATATCAATATTGCCATATTATTCTCTCACACACACACTTTGAGAGTTTATGATTTAGATTGTCTCAGATACAGGTTGAATAATAATTTGAAGTGTTTTTGTGTTGTCAGCCGGATCAAAGTAAATTTGAAAGAACATTCTTGTTTTATGACTATTCAATATGGTGTTTTAATAGTGTAAACATTTCATTTGCTTAAGGCACAATTCCTATTGATTTCCTTTGTGTACACATTGAACACTTTCACACACCGATTAACTTTCATAATCAAATATTGCTCTTAGGTGAATTGATTGCCCTATGCACACACTACATAATATCACATCTATGTTGCAAATGGTCTCTTTGATTTATTATTTGTACATATCGTATGTATTGACAATGTTCTGATCAAGCTAATTGGCATGTGGCAAGCAAGTGTTTTTTCCTTAAAAAAATAATACTCAGATTGGGGAATGAAGATGATTTGAAAAATTTGAAAGAAAAATGTAATTAAATCTCAATCGGTTTTTAATTTCAAAGTTCAAACTTGAGATTTAGATTCAATTTTCACTCTTTTGAATACCCCATTAATTTCTTGTTTAGGGTTTCATCTAATCTTATTCTCACTTCTCATTCCAAAACCCTATTTCTCTCTCTTTAGAGAAAAATTTTCCTTATTCCACGTTCCATTTTTCTCAACAAATCATCAATGGCGACCAAGACCTCCAAGAAGGCTACTGTCAAAGTTTCCTCTGATAAGCCTCAGGAACATAAGGTTGTGTGATTGATTAAAGAGAAACTCTCACTCACGATGACTAGGAACCTAGAGAAAAACAAGGAGAAAGCAAGGAAGGAAATAAATTTTGGGTCTAAGAAGGAGAAATACCTAACCAAGATATCCAAGAAATCTGAAACTGCTGATTGAATGGATCAAATAGATATAAGCAACAACTAGTCCTGTGTTTGTGCAACAGAACCCTAAAAACTATGAACTAAAAGAAGTAGCCAACTAGGTAGCTCTAACATTGGGTAAGGCTTCAATCAACCTTCTTTCATATTAGTTTGTGTCTAAAGATGCTGAGAATTAGTTCCATGAGAAGATTCACATGAGACCTATTGTTCCTGAAATTAGGGTTAAGTTGGAAGACTTTGAGGGATTTGGTTTGAAAACGATTCTTGAAAAATTAGGGTCGATGAAAACTATCTCTCACTCACTCAATCCCTTGCTCGATTTGGTTAGATAGTTCTATTTGAATAAGGACTCTAGGCTTGTGATGAATTCAATTGTGGTCAATATAATGTTTACCTAAAAGGGAGGCTTGTTGATATTTCTAGTGAAAAAATTAATGTGCTTTTAGGGATTCAAGATAATGAACCTTTTGTTGAGATGGATAAGAATGTGAGCATGGCTACCATTGCTAGTGAGTTATCAATGAAGAAGATCACCTTTATAATGAAAATTGATAAGGGTAGTGCTTGGTGAGAAGTAGAAGATCAGTCATAAGATCACCATGAACAACTGGTTCTCAGCCAAGCATGCTGGCACAATTTCTGAAGATAGGGCTTGATTCATGTATGCTATAGGTATATGTCTTCGTTTGAACATCAAAGAAATCATTAGGGATTGGATGATTGTCAAGGGCACCTACCGAGGACCAGATAAAAAGATTCTACCATTTCCCTGTCTCATCCACAACGTGGCCATTAATCAGGGGATTCAACTGTGTAAACATGAAAATCAGATACCTATGCCTACCCTACTTATTTATACCATTTTCAGATCATCAAAATTATCCAAAGTCATAGCCTTTTAAGAAAAAGTTTTTTTCTATGCAGTTCATAGAAACTTTCACTGTATCTATGGATGAAGGAGCTGGATGAAAAATTTCACAAAAATTTCTTATTTGACATTTGAAAGCTTAGTATAAAGTTCAATCAACATCTTAACAAACTAATTAAAAACACTAAAAGGTTGAATGATGGTTTTAATAAAATGAAGAAGGAGATTAAGGAGGTTAAAAAGGAGGTAGGAGTGTTGCATGCTATTGTTGTGAACTATCTCAACTCTATAGTTTCTCCACAACCATCTCTTCCTCCAACTCAGGGGAAGAATGAGGCTATTGTTATAGAGAAAAAGGATAAAGATGTTGCTACAAAGAACAAGCCAAAAGAAGAGACTGATGAGGAAAGGTTAGAAGAAGAAGGCTTGAGTTTTGAGGAAGAAGAATCCATATAAAGCTTGAGTCTGACCAATTTGTTTTAAGTGTTGCTAAACCTTTGTCATAGGTACCTTCTCCGTCAAAAGCTAAATAGAGGGAAGCATCTAGCTTTTAATCCAAAGAAGAGTTTAGAGAAAACTCGGGATTTAAGGAAGAGAAGGATTCAGCTGAACTAGAGAAGCCTATGTAAATGGTCATAGCTGCAGCTTCCTCTGTGTAGAAAGTTCCACCTTCTTTGTAGCCAGTTCAGATAGGATCAGTACAACAGCTAGCCAAGACCTCCAAGACCATTGTAGTTCCATCCATTAGGTGCTTCAAATGCCTAAAGTGATTTCGTTTGATTATTGATGTTAATATTTCTCCTGCTAAGATACTTACTTGCTTATGTTTTATTAGTATTACTTTGGTTTTTATGTTTTTACTTGTTATTTATTTAAGACATTTTACCTCGTTTTGCCTGGTTTCTTTGACCTCCTTGTGTCAAAAAGGGGGAGAACCAACTCAAGGGGAGTTCTTTGTTTTGTTTAGGGGGAGTAGTTTTATCTTAACTTTTTCTATGTAAGTCTTATGTTTTAATCCTAAGGAAGTCGAAGGGGGCGATTCTTAGGGTTTTTGGATACCCTATAAGTGCGCAATTTATACGTGCATTTTGATTGACTTCATGGGATCAAAAGGATTTAATCTAAAATTTTAATTTTAACTCATTTCATTATATTATGTCGTCATTATATTTTGAATTTTATTTCAGCTCATTATGCTGTCATTGTGTGCTTTAGATGTGGTTATTAGGATTCAAGGTTGATTAAATTTTAAATTCAAATGATCCGGTTGTTTACGTGTATGGCAAGTTATCTTGTGTTTTCTAGATTTGATTCAGATTATGATAAGAGTTTGTGAAAGGAATATTTTAGGGATAATTTTAAAGACACTAGCTAGAGACTGTGTCGTTTGACTTCAAATTTGAGTCCAAGATCATTTTATCCATTTGAATTTGAGGTCGTTAAGTTAATTAGGACTTAATTGTATCTTGATTAGTTTAATAAATTAACTTAATAACATTTGTAGGTTCTATATAGATTTTTCTAGATAAACTCAAAATTTATTTCAATTTTAATTTAGAGCTTTATAGATTTTTGTGTGAAGTTTCAAATTTTAAAATGCAATTTTTTGGTAGTGCATGTAGACACGCCGAAAAGATCGCTAACATGGCAACATTTGCGAAGATTGTGCATTATTACTACAGCTGTTTTCAGAACTTTAGTTGAGCAAGAATCATGCTTATCTTTAGCTACTAAGTTCTATCTTTTAGTTGAATAAGTTAGAATTCCTAGGATTTAGAAGAGGGACCTAGACACTTCCTATACCTAGGCTTCGCTTATTTAAGGGAGTCAAATTGTGACTTCTGAGTTAGAGCTTCAAAGTGAGAGAAAAACTCGAGTGATAAACCTAGTGTTTTTAGACTCTATCATATTGCTCTCATACTTGGGTTGTCTTAGTACTTTTGCCCCAATCCAAAGGATCTGAAGAGGAGGCATTCCTGGATTGAAGGCTCAAAGTAGTCAAGTGTACCAAAGGCGAGCAAAGACGGCTTAGGTAGAATAAGGAGTCTGAAGGTGTATGAGCCGTAGGAGGATTAACATTGATTTCAAGATTGGTGTAGATTCTAGGCTTTCTTGTAATTCCAAATCTTATATTCATAATTTGATATAGTGGATCCTTTTTATCCTTGGTGTAAAGCAGCACCGGTGGTTTTTTCCTGCAAAGGATTTTGGCCATGTTAAAGAGCTAATATCATTGTGTTCATTATTTATATTTCCACATTTTTTGTTTACATTGTTTTTTAGTGTTGGTTATTGCTTTGCACATGGTATGGTTAATTTGTTTTGTGCATACAAAACAGCATTTATTTTATTTATCAGGTCTTACAATTGACATGGGGTCCTTTTGTTTGGATCTATCCTTCCACAATTTGTTTTGGGAAGCTAAGCATTCCTATTTTCATGTACTTTAGGAGATGATTAAAAAATGAGAAAAAAATAGAGGTATATATAGAATAAAAACTTTATACTCTACAGCTTAGTGACACAAATAATTTTGTAAATATTGAATTTTTTAACACATGAAAGACAAAATCGTTAAAGACATGGTAAACATACACACATTTGTTCTTTTTATTAGTCTCTTTCTTTCTCTTTTATAAACTTATTCTCAATTCTTGCTCCTTATTTGGTCATCATTTCTTTTCATTTTCTCTTCTTTTTTATTTTTATTTTACTATCTCTTTTATAAAACTCTTACCTACATTATTTAATTTCTCATTATTATTATATTAGATTTTTTTTAATAGATATATTTACCCTTAGCATGTTGTCAACGTTCACAAATTAATTATCTATGGAAAGAAACATTTCATTTGCATTCAATGCACTTTTTTTTCGAAACAAAAGACATGGTTTAATAGAAAATATAATGAAAACTTCACCTTGTTTAAAAAAGCTGATTTATAATAGCGCTTAGGGTTATCGTCTTGTTTATGACGCTTATACTTAATAAAAAAAAGCCCTCCTCTCAACTCTAAATCTACATTTCTTTCTTTTACGTAAAAAAGTAGAGTTTAACTTGAACATTATTTATTTATTTATTTTTATAAAAATTTAAACTGAAGAATTAAAACTCAAAAGGCATGACTATTAGCCAAAAAACAAAAAAACAGTAAGATCGGAGCAAAAATGATAATGATAATAATAGAAAAGATATACACAAAAGGCCAAAAAAATAAATTGAAAACAATGGCCCTATTTGGTATTATTTTGAAGGTTTTTGAAAATATTTTTGCACGTTTTTTATGTTGGGTTTGGTGCTCTAAAAGATCTGACATTGTACATATTGATAATAAATAAATAAAGTGACATTTATAATTATTTTGGTTGCTTATATGTGTTATGAATATATTTATAAACATCAAGAAAATTTCATGATTATTTACGTGATTATAAATTTAGCATATAAGTGTTATATGTAGGGATAAAATTTATAAATAATAATCTAAATAGTCTGTAATAACTAATTAAAGTTTAGGATCTTTAATTAAATATTACAAGTACGGTCCAATCACATTTAGAATGAAATAGTCATTATCTAGACTATTAATGTAAAGACATTGGATGGAGGTACTTTATATAATGAGATTATATAGGACTGGACCAGATAAATTGTGAATCTCTAATAATCATCTGTTACGAATAGAGTATTCAAATTTATCACAATGATGATCATCTATTTAACAGTCTTAATCCTAAATATTTATTAGACTCTTGTTTATGACATTATGTTTTTTGATTTGCTTGGTAAGATTTGTTTTAGCACAGATCATAACTTAGCATCTCGAAGACATAACGTAAGAAATAGCTAGGAATAATATTATACAGATATGGAATCCATTCCTTCCTTATGGAAGTTAGAAAAATAGTTCTCTTGAGTGATGATTCGAGGTTTGAACAGTAGAGCGCTCGTTCATAATAAGATTATGAATTAACTGCTAATTAGAGAATTATTGAAACTCAAAGATAAAGATATAATAAGAGAAGTAAATAGAAATTGAACCTAGCTTTTATTATGAGCTATTTATGGAAGACTGACTTATATGTAATGATTATATCAATGGACTACTCGCTAATTTTCTTTAAGTAATTTTACTATAATCTCAAGAGTTCAGTTTCAAGTTTTTAGTGGAGTAACACTGAAACTAATAAATTTGGCTTATTAATTAAAGAGTTTGATTAATTATCAAATTTATTAGAGCTTGGGTTATAGGTCCATAGGTCCCTAATGCCAATTCTATGACACTATATTGAATTTAATGTATAGAATGAATTATACATATTTAGTTTAGAATTATTGAATTCTGAATTAATTATTTTACACTGAATTATTAATGTGACACAGAAAAATGTTTTCTGTGACACATAATGTAATATGATAAATGTTGTCACATTTAACTGAGCATTAGTTGATTAATTAATTGATTATATTTAACTAATAAGATTAGTTAAATATGTTTTTTAAATTAATTAATTAATAATATTTGAATAATGAGATTGTTTGAATATAATTTTAATTGAATATAATTTTAATTTTGTATGTGACATATGTGTGGTGGGGCCACCTTTTGTCTTTTCCTAAATGGACACAAAGTTAAATAATTAATTGATTAATTTTAAAAAATCTAATTTTAAATAAATGTGATTTAATTTTGAATTTAGATATATATATATATATGGTTTTGAACCAAATCTTATTTGTATATAAGATTTTATTATATATTAATATATGTATATATATTTATGTATGTTAACGTTTGCAGTTTCTTTTTAAAAAGTTTAAACTTTATATATATATATATATATATATATTAAATTAAATAAAAAAAAGCAACAACAACGTAAACTTACATTTACGTTTATGAAAAAGTTATATATATATATATATATGTTTATATATACATAATAAGAGTTAAACAAAATTTTATTTTTTGTGATTCGTTTTTAAATAACAAAAGGATAAGGAATGCAGAGTATATCCCTTCCTCATATATATGATATGGTGGTTATTTTAAATTTAAAATTCATTAAAAAATAAATAATAACTAATTGCTCAGATATAAAAGGTAGAGATAAAAGTTATCTCTATAGATCTATCATTCACGTAACTTTTACAAAGAGAAAAACTGAGAGTTCTTCTTTGAAAAAAAAAAAAGGTCTGCTATTTTATATGTTGAGTACATAGTAGATTCAAAAATGTGTAAGAAAAATTTATTCTTGCAGTTTGACGCTCACTCGTCTTTCCATTGGTGTGGAGGCTTTGGCTTGGAAGATCGTGGTGTCAAAGAGGAAAGCTAGGATACCCTGATAGGCTTCAAAAAGGTTAGTAAAATTCCCAAAGCTTTCTATTATTAATGAAAATTATATATCTATTCCCAATGAATAAAGTTTTCAGAAAATTTTTATTTGCCAACAATCCGTTCCTTCCGCTGCGTTTCGTATTTTAATTCCAACAAATGGCATCAGAACGGGTTACATCATATATAATTTTAATTAAACATGATGTTATTTTGATAATTTTATGTTCTTGATGTATGTTTGTGGGCACTTTACATCTTTGTAATTTTTATTCATGTGATGAATGGTTATTTATGAATGGATTTTTGGTCGTTAATTATATGGTCTTTTTTGAATTGATAATTTTATTTTCTATTTGATTAGATTAAATTTGTGTAAGTCCATAAAAGGACATAGGTTGTTTGTAATTTATCATCATTATCTTTTTTCTCCCACTCTTTCCTCGTTCTCAGTTCCTTCACGTTTACTCATTAGTGTGCATGAGATGCACTTACCAGCATGGTAAAAAAAAAAAAAAGGTTCAAAAGTTGAACTTTGTAATTAATGCACTCTGTGGAATGCATTTATTTCACTTTTGTGCAACCTGAATGCCCACATGCCATAAGCAAGAAAAAAAAAAAAGGCACCTTTCTACACTTGCACATGGACTTTTTTTTTTTTTAAAGATCAGTTTTCTTTATGTGCGTTGTGATGCACATGGAATATAGATTACAATTAAAAAAAAAAGGAGAAAGGCGCAATTATGGCACATTCACATGCACTGTAATAGCTATTAATGCACATATATGTGCAAAAGACTTTCAACAGAAAACAGGTTGCACGCCTGACATACATTATTAAAAAAAAAAGGAGGAGGCTATTTTCTTGTCCACTACACATGAAGAAGATGAAGAAGAAGTCCATTGGGTCACCTGGCCTAGTTGAAAGCTTGAGCCTATCAAATTTATTAAAAGGTAACCCAGTAGTGTTTCATACAGTAAACCACCCGATGAAGACTGTAAAATTGGAGCAGGGAATTATGTATAAATTACAAGAAGACCTGTATAATTTTTTTCTCTTTTATTTTATGGGTTGTAATTTTAATTATCTAAAAAGACCTAGTCAAAATTTCATTGTTTATTATTCATGCTTTATTTTCATGTGATGATTGTGATAACATGTTTATACATTATAACATGTCATCAAAGAAAATGCCCACTTATAGTTATTATAACATGATATGCATACACTTGCATATTATTTTATAAAGGTGTTTATAAAATGATTTAATATGTATTAGAATTAATTTAATGAGATTAAATTAATTGAGTTGGTTTTATAGAATCTTAATTTATTAATCAACCGAATAATGTGAATTTAGTTTTAATAATTAAGATTTGGTAAAATTCACATTAATTCTAAGTTATCTAATTTTAAATTGTTTAATATTTGGTAACTTAGATAATTTATAATAAATTTAGATTTTTAGAAAATCTGGTAATTTATTTAAGTGTAAGTAGAATGGGATTCTATTAACACATAATATAACCTAGTAATTAAAACTTATTTTTATTTACTAGAATTATGAAACATATGATGTTTTATAAGATAAAACACATCTTTTAAAATAATAAGTGGGAGAAGGAAATATGACAATATAACCTGCGGTCTCCACTATTAGCACAACACCGCGAGATTTAAGTGGTGCCTCGTGATACTTTGATTTCGTCCTCCCTATGGAGGGTATCCATTTAAATCAATAACAAGATTGGCTTCCAAGACATAGGAATTTATAATGTATGTCAAAATTGACCTACCTTACGGCGGCAGTTTTGAGTTAAGTTGTTAAAATTTGAAATAGTGGGTTACACTCATAAATATATAATTAAATTGTTAATTATATATTGACCAAAATAAACAGTTATTAATAAATATAGAAAATATGAGATATTTTAAATATATTTATTAAATAAGAATGTCTCAATTCAATTCATAAATAATTTGACCTACCATACGGCGGTACTTTATTTATTAAAATTGAATAATCGTGGAATTAATAAAATATTTTTTTGTGTGTTTTTCATATGCATCATGCATCATGTTTACTATTCCAAAACATATATTTATGATGTTTATGTAACCATTTAATTTATGTTATTTTATTTATTTATTACAGCAACAATGTCTAATCTAATCATCGCTATTCTCTTAAATGAAAAATTAACCGAAGATAATTTTGTCAAGTGGAAGAGTAGCATGAACATTGTACTAATTTGTGAAAATTACAAGTTTGTCCTGACGGAGGAATGTCCTCCATCACCTACTGCCAATGCTCCTCGTAATGTACGAGAAGCATATGATCGTTGGATCAAGGCAAATAACAAGGCCCGTTGCTTCCTTTTGGCTTGCATGTTTGACGTGCTTAGGATGAAGCACGAAAGCATGGAGACCGCTTATGAGATAATGCAGTCTCTACAAGACATGTTTGGAAATTCTTCTGAAAAGGCACGCCATGAAGTTATTAAGGAGGTAATGAATGCCAAAATGAAGGCAAGGATCACGGTTAGAGAACATGTTCTTAACATGGTTAACTATCTACTTGAGGCCGAGGTGAACGGGGCAGTGATAGATGAAGCCACACAGGTAAGGATGATTTTGGAAAGCCTCTCCCCTGCATTCCTTTATTCAAAGGCAACTATTTCATGAACAAGTTGAAATATAACATGAATGAGTTGCTTAATGAGCTTTAAACCTTTCTATTTCAAAAGAAAAGACCAAAAAAGGTTAGACAAATGTTGTAGAAGCTTAACCCTTCTCTTCTACACGAAAGAATAAGAAGAGGAAGAGAACTGAAGGAAGTAGTATGTCTAAAAATGGAGGGTAACCTAAGAAGAACAAAAGCAACAACAACAAAAAGAGCTCAAAGCAAAAGAAACCTAAATGAAAATGTTTCCATTGCAGCGTAGACTATAAGAAGTATCTTTAGGAGCTCAAAGAAAAGAAGAACAACTATAAATCAGATTTACTTGTTTTAGAGGCTTGTTTAGTTGAAGATGATACTTCGCTTTGGATAATTGATTCAGGGGCAACTAACCATGTTTGTTCTTCTTTACAGATGCTTAGTTCTACAAGGGAGCTTGCCGACAGGGAACAAACGATAAGAATGGGAATGAGAGAGGTTGTTTCGGCAAGAGCAGTGGGAGTCGTTAAACTTTATTTTAGAAATAAGTCTTTAATTTTGGACAATGTTTATTACATTCCTAGTTTTCGTAGAAATTTGATTTTTGTTTCTAGGTTGTTTGAACAAATGTTTAATGTTCCTTTTAATAATGAATATGTTAATATTTCTAGAAATGGTTTGGATATTTGTTCTGCACATTTGGAAAATGGGCTTTACACCTTGAGGCCCAACGAAAAATCACTACTTAATACTGAAATGTTCAAAGTTGAACAACCAAAACCTACGAAGCAACAAGTTTCTTCTAATAATAAAACATACCTATGGCACCTTAGGTTAGGTCATGTTAACCTTGACAGAATTAACAAACTAGTAAAGGATGGTCCTTTAAAGAACTAAAAGTTAGTTCTCTACTAGTTTGTGAATCTTGTCTTGAAGGTAAAATGACTAAGAGGCCTTTTTCTACAAAAGACGAAAGGGCTAAGGAACTACTTGAGCTAATACATTCGGATGTCTGCGGTCCATTGAATGTATAAGCACGTAGTGGTTATGAATATTTTGTCACATTTATTGACGATTATTCGAGGTATGGATACATGTATCTAATGCAAAGATAAACTAAAACTTTTAGAAAGTTCAAAGAATTCCAAGCTGAAGCTAAAAAACAATTAGGAAAGACGGTAAAAACTCTTCGATCTAATCGAGGGGGGAATACCTTGATACTGAATTAAAGGACTATATGATAGAGCATGGTATTCTATCATAACTCATCTTACCTGGAACACCACAACAAAATGGTGTTGCAGAGAGAAGAAATCGAACATTGCTTGATATGGTGAGATCCATGCTTAGCTATTCATCATTACCCACTTCATTTTGGGGATATACACTATAAATTGCAATATATCTTCTAAACATAGTTCCATCTAAGTCTATTCCAAAAACACCTTTAGAGATATAGAATAGTTGCAAACCTAGTATATGACATATTCGTATATGGGGGTGTCCAGCACATGCGCTGAAAGAAAAGACCAGGAAGCTAGAACCACGTTCTGAAGTATGCTTGTTTGTGGGATACCCAAAGGGAATGAGGGGAGGTTTGTTTTATAGTCCATAAGAAAAGAAGGTATTTGTATCGATAAATGCCACTTTTCTTGAGAATGATTATATGACAAACTATAAACCTCATAGCAAAGTTGTACTTGAAGAGTTACTTTCTGATCAGATGAGATCACAACCGACAACCGTTGTCAAAGGACAAAATGAGAAGACTACATCTCCAAATCAGAATGTCATACCACCTCGACATAGTGGGGGGGTTGTAAAACCACTTGCTCACTGTAGTGAAATTAGAGAAGCACATGTTGCTATCTCTAATAATGGTGAGGATGATCCATTGACATATCATGATGCAATGGAAGATTCTGAGAATGAGAAATGGCTAGAGGCTGTGAACCTTGAAATGGAGTCCATGTACCCCAATTCAGTCTGGAAACTTGTAGACCTACATGAAGGGATAAAACCCATAGGATGCAAATGGATTTACTAGAAGAAAAGAGGAGTGGATGGGAAAGTTGAGACTTTCAAATCTAGGCTTGTGGCAAAGGGTTAAACCCAAAAGGAGGGAGTTGACTATAAAGAAACTTTCTCACCCGTAGCTATGCTTAAGTCCATTCAGATTCTTTTATCCATTGCTCCATGTCTTGATTATGAGATATGGCAAATGGATCTCAAGACTGCCTTTTTGAATGGCTCTCTTGAGGAAAGCATCTATATGGTGCAACTAGAAGGGTTTATAGTCAAAGGTCAAGAGCAAAAGGTCTGCAAGTTGCAAAGGTCCATCTATGGACTCAAGCAAGCTTCAAGATCTTGGAACTCAAGATTTGATAAGGCGATCAAGTCTTATAGTTTTGATCAAAATATTGATGAACCTTGTATATATAAGTACATCAAAGATAAAAGGTGGTATTCTTAGTTTTTTATGTAGATGATATCCTACTCATTGGGAATGATGTAGGGATATTATACAATGTAAAGAAATGCCTCGCCAACCAATTCCAAATGAAAGATTTGGGAGAGGCAAGTTATGTTCTTGGAATCCAACTCATAAGATATCGTAAGAACAAACTGTTGGCGCTATCTCAAGCATCGTATATCGATAAGGTGCTTATAAGATTTTCTATGCAAAACTCCAAGAAAGGTAATTTACCTATATGTCATGGAGTTTATCTTTCAAAAGAGCAGTGTCCTAAGACATCTCAAGAGGAAGAATACATGAGACGGGTACCCTATGCATTTGCAGTGGGAAGTCTAATGTATGCCATGTTGTGTACAAGACTTGACATTTGCTATACAGTGAGTATAGTCAGTCGGTATCAATCCAACTCAGGATTAGATCATTGGGTAGCGGTTAAACATATTCTCAAGTATCCTAGGAGAACGAGAAACTATATGCTCGTATATTCCGGTGAGAATTTGATTCCCATTGGATATACTGATTCTGATTTTCAATCAGACAAAGACACACGTAAATCTACGTCTGGATTAGTGTTGACTTTTGGTGGTGGAGCCATAGTTTGGAGAAGCACTAAACAACCATGTATTGTTGATTCGACTATAGAAGCTGAATATGTCGCTGCTTGTGAAGCAGCTAAAGAAGCTGTTTGGCTCTGTAAGTTCTTAAGTGATTTGAAAGTCGTTCCAAGCATGGATAAACCACTCACGCTGTATTGTGACAACAGTGGTGCAGTGACAAATTCAAGAGAATCTAGAAGTCACAAAAGAGGAAAGCATATAGGGAGAAAATATCATTTGATCAGAGAAATAGTACATCGAGGTGATGTGAAAGTTGTGAAGATAGCGTCGAAAAACAACCTTGTTGATCCTTTCACCAAGACTTTACCTGCAAAGAGCTTTGAGGCACACTTGGAAGGCTTAGGTCTTAGAGACATGTCTCACCTGCTTTAGGGCAAGTGGGAGATTGTTGGGTTTGATGTCCTAAAAGCTGTGACATTGTACATATTGATAATAAATAAATAAAGTGACATTTATAATTATTTTAATTGTTTATATGTGTTATGAATACATTTATAAACATCAAGAAAATTCCATAATTATTTATGTGACTATAAATTTAGCATATAAGTGTTATATGCTTAGGAATCAAATTTATAGATAATAATCTAAATAGTCCGTAATAATTAATTAAAGTTCAGGATCTTTAATTAAATATTACAAGTATGGTCTACTCTCATTTAGAATGAAATAGTTATTATCCAGACTATTAATGTAGAGACATTAGATTGGAGGTACTTTATATAATGAGATTATATAGGACTGGACTAAATAAATTATGAATCTCTAACAATCATCCGTTACAAATAGAGTATTCAAATTTATCACAATAATGATTATATATTTGGCAGTCTTAATCCTGAGTATCTATTAGATTCCTGTCTATGACATTATGTTTTTTGATTTGCTTGATAAGATTTATTTTAGCACAGATCATTACTTAGCATCTTGGAGACATAATATAATAAATAGCTGAGAATAATATTATACAGATATGGAATCCATTCCTTGCTTATGGAAGTTAGAAAAATAGTTCTCTTGAGTGATGATTTGAGGTTTGAACAGTAGAGCGCTTGTTAATAATAAGATTATGAATTAATTGTTCATTAAAGAATTATTGAAATTCAAGGATAAAGATATAATAAGCGAGGTAAACGAAAATTGAACCTAGCTATTATTATGAGTTATTTATGAAGGATTGACTTATATGTAATGATTATATCAATGGACTACTCGCTAATTTTCTTTGACTAATTTTACTATAATCTCAAGAGTTCAGTTTTAGGTTTTTAGTGGAATAACACTAAAACTAATAAATTTGGCACATTAATTAAAGAGTTTGATTAATTGTGAAATTTATTAGAGCTTAAGTTATAGGTCAATAGGTCCCCAATGTCACCTCTATGACACTATATTGGATTTAATATATATAATGAATTATACATATTTAGTTTAAAATTATTGAATTCTGAATCAATTATTTCACACTAGAATTATTAATGTGAAACAGAAAAATGTTTTCTGTGACACATAATGTAATGTAATAAATATTGTCAAATTTAACTGAGCATTAGTTGATTATATTTAACTAATAAGATTAGTTAAATATGTTTTTTAAATTAATTAATTAATAATATTTGAATAATGAGATTGTTTGAATATAATTTTAATTTTGCATGTGACATATATGTGGTGGGACCACCTTTTGTCTTTTCCTAAATGAACATAAAATTAAACAATTAATTGATTAATTTAAAAAAAATCTAATATTAAATAAATGTGATTTATTTTTAAATTTAGATATATATATATATATATATATGGTTTTGAACCAAATCTTATTTATATATAAGATTTTATTGTATATTAATATATATATATATATGTATGTTAACGTTTGTAGTTTGTAGTTTCTTTTTAAAACGTTTAAACTTTATATATATATATATATATTAAATTAAATTTAAAAAATAGCAGCAACAACATAAATGTAAGTTTATGTTTACGAAAAAGTTATATATATATGTTTATATATCTAATAAGAGTTAAACGAAATTTTATTTTTTGTGATTCGTTTTTAGAATAATAAAAGGATAAGGAATGCAGAGTATATCCCTTCCCTATATATCTGACATGGTGGTTATTTCAAATTTAAAATTAATTAAAAAAATAAATAATAACTAATTGCTCAAATATAAAAGGTAGAGATAACAGATATTTCTACAATCTATCATTCACGTAACTTTTACAAAGAGAAAAACTAAGGGTTTTTCTTTGCAAAAAAGGTCTGCTATCTTATGTGTTTAGTACATAGCAGATTCAGAAAAGGGTGAGGAAAATTCATTCTTGCAGTTTGACGCCCACTCGTCTTTCCATTGGTGTGGAGGCTTGGTTTGAAAGATCGTGGTGTTAAAGAGAAAACTTAAGATACCCTGATAGTCTTCAAAAATGTTAGTAAAATTTCCAAAGCTTTTTATTATTAATTAAAATTATATATCTATTCCTGATAAACAAAGTTTTCAGAAAATTTTTATTTATCAACGATCCGTTCCTTCTGCTGCATTTCGTATTTTAATTCCAACATTTGATGCAAAAATTTCAAAAACATTCTTAATACAATTTTTCAAAAATTCTTATTTTCTAAAATAAAGTTATTTTCACCTATTTTGAAAATACTATCAAACGGACCCATTATGGGTCCCTTATAGCAATGATGTTTTTGTTACCACCCATTAGACTTTAGCCTCAGTTGCCTTTTCTTTTAGGCTATTTGAAAGGGTGTTAGACATGTATGCCCTAATGGAGTAAAAATGTAATGAGTTTTTGGAGAGATTTTTATCAATAAAGAAATTATTATTTATATACCAAATATTGTCCTCTTTATGTTCATATTTGTTGAATGTATGATAAGCAAACAATAGTCTAAGACTATCGGTCTAAATCTTTAAGAATTAGGTATATGATGGACAGATTATGCGGAAGAAGGTGACGGTCTAAATCATAAGATCCACAATCAAGGGAATAAAGTTGGGCGCTTTAACATGTAAAGATTTTTATGTTGTCTATATCCCTATTGGGAGATGGTTTGTCTTGACCATCGGAGGTGGACTCTATGAATAGAAACATTGGCACGTTGTCATAGGTGACGATGTGTTGGATCGGGACATAAAGTGAATTGATTTGATTTAATAATTCTGTCTTGGCAAATAGATTAACTTTAGACAATCATTTGTATTGCATCTTAATCCTGAGATGACTAGTGGGCCCGTTGTCTTGACTTGTGTCTTTTGATGTGCCAAAGGGTGACACCCACATATTAATAGTGGTATGCATGTCGGTATGTTGGAGGCATGACTTTTGATGACGTAGACCTGTTATTCATAGATATAGAATCCATAGCTCCTCTTTAGGAGTAGTGATATCCTCTTATATGCGTTATCCTGTAATTGAAAAACTGGAGCGTTCAACCATTTGGATACATAGGTGTAACCAAATGGTATACTATCTTTGGATGGTAAGTTTTCCAATGGTGAGATAATGGAACGTAAGATAAAAATAATCGGGAAGGTAAGACAGAACTTGTCCTTAAGCCGATTATGGATAATCCTATAGGGATACGATACACTATGATATGTCATGGAGACTTAGCTATACGAGCTTCGTAATTCTATAGAGTTCGAGAGTGCAGCTCCAAGCTTTTAGTGGAGTAGCATTGGAGTTGATAATTATGAAATGTATATCTGGGATATTGGGTTTCATAATTATCGG